>JASAOE010000834.1:0-25000 GCA_029964075.1 Patiria pectinifera | reverse complement strand
ATCTATGACCGTTTAATTACCGGTCTGCAACCATGACACAGTTGCCATCACCCAATCAGTTAAAAAAAAAAAAAATTGCTGAATTCCTGTCGCTCAACTCAAATCCAACTCCAAAAATTGCAGCCCTTAACATAACAACACATGGGGTGCAAAAATTGCTGGAGGAAATCCAATCAAAGCATCCGGGCCTGACCAGGTACCAGCCAGAATTCTGAAGAGCTGCTCAGCAAGTATAGCTCAAGTCTTCCAAAAGATTTTTCAAAAGTCTGTAGACAGTGGAAAACTCCCAGGAGACTGGTTGAATGCCAACATCGTCCCCATTTACAAGAATGGAGATCAGACAAACCCGGTTAATTATCACCCAATTTTCCTAACTTCGATACAATGCAAGCTTTTTGAACATACAGTAAACTCCGGCTAAACCGACATTGTACAACTCGTCAAATCGCTCAAGTCGGCCGTCTGACTAAATTTCCAATTGTTCGTAATGCATTTCCATTGAATTTTTATTTCTATGTCAGCTTTTATTAGTTGCTATTTCGCTCAAGTCCTCGTGTTACTCTCGGTCCCCTTTCCATGAAAAGCATTACAAAATCCTTTTTGTAAGTCGGCTTTCAACAAATCACGCATTGGCATCAACTTCCTGTACTGCAGTTGGCAAAGTGTTGAGTGAAAAGTGGTTTCGCACGGCCCGTGATTGGTGTCGAAAAAGGGTGCCATACTGCATTCATCGCATACGCATTGTGAGCATATCAATACCAGTACCCCCTGTAGGCTGTATGCATGCGCTCTGTCCATTTTGGGGGTCATCTTATTACTGCTGCAGTCAATGCGTGCATGGTATTTCTGGACCACGCACGCATTTAATTTGTTACTGTGCACATACATGTACACACATGTATGTATTGTGGTCGCCACTATCAATACCCCAAACGTGATGACACAATTCAAGGATTAATTTGCTGGATTCAACTCGAGCATTAAGGAGATAATCCAGGGTAAATCAAAGCCAATCAGTGCAATGAATCATGTGTGCAAAACACCATTCATTAAAGTCGGCAAAATGACGACTTACAGCAGATATCAGCATTTGTGTAAGTCATCACAAATTCTCGGGTCCCGAGAGTGCCGGTTTAGCCGGAGTTTACTGTATAATTCACCGGCATATCATGGACCATCTTGATTTCCACAAAGTAATCTCAAACCACCAGCATGGATTTCGTCAGGGTCGATGATGCGATACTCAACTTGCTGGGTTTATTGATGGTCTTACCAGGGCACTTGATAATAAAAGCCAGACGGACATGATACCACTAGACGTTAGCAAGGCGTTTGGTACCATCCCCCATAAACGTCTCGTGTACAAGCTCAGCCGTGTAGGAATCAACAACAGCCTTCTGAAGTGGATTGAGATCTTTTCAACAACAAAACATCAGTGTTCAGGTGTACCTCAAGGGACTGTGTTGGGCCCCTTTCTCTTTTTACTGTAAATAAACGACATGCCAATTGAAGTTCATCTGTGGTTTGTTTCGAGAAAAAAGTCTGACATTGCTTTTGATTTTGACTGCTTCAGATAGGAAATCAGTCAACAAATAGGATCAGAAATGTCACACACATTTCCTGTTTTGGTTTTTGTATTCTACGTAGGGAGCTAACTATTCAGGTATCTTGACTTCTCTCGCTATGTTTAGCTTCTGACTGTAAACACTTACATGTAGATATAACTCTGTACATGAAACTTAAACTTATGGTCTGAATTCTTTGATCAACTCTGTATCTAATGACTCTGTGTAGTCATGGAGCATATTCACAGTATGGACAAAAAAGTATGGAATAGTGTTGCAAACACTATTTTCTGTATTCTGTAAACACTATTTTCTGTATTTCACAGATTTTGAGACGGCCCAGTTGACAGGAATGCCAGTATTTGCTTCAGTGAATGTAGAAGGAGAAGAAAGTACAAACCTTGAGAAGTTTCCTGAAGGACATCAAGAGTCAACTAAACCATCTCAGGTAAGATCAGCGTTGTGAGGCAGGATATCATTGCTCAGTCTACTGCTTTTATTTTTTTTAAAATAGGGAAACAACAGGGGGATCTTTTTTTCCTGGTAATTCAGAAAATAATATATATAAATTTGGGTTTTTTGGTATTTCAGTATATTAAATTCAATTCAGTTCTGGTTCAGTTTTATAGCTCACATTATGTAAGTTGAAGACTTGTAAAAGGGTTTACATTTAAACTGAGCAATGAATATAACACAGTAAAGTTTGATGCACTCCTTTATGAGTGATTATGAATAAATAACTACAGGTACCTACTCAAACACTTGTAAAGGCAAGGTAACAAGGACAGAACAAGTTACACTGTGGATCCAACATAGAATGACTCAGATGGAAGGTTACTGGGAGAGGGAGTGGTCAGACATCTTGCAAACCAACTGACAATCCATGCCATTAAAGGAGAGCTGCAAGCTTATGAAGGAAGTCAATGTGATAGTGTTGAAGATGCCATTATATAACTGATATACAGATCCTTGTCATTTGATTGGCGGAACTCAAATCACGTGACATCAGTTATTGCTCCCATTCACGCCGGGGCTCAAAAAGTCCCATGCGCCCATGGGGAATGGGAAATACTATTCAACGGTTAGGATCATCCTTGTTCCATGACGCGGTATCTGTGTGCAAATGCATGCTGGTGTGCGCGTTCAGCGTTGCGCGGAACAGGTATTGTTCCAAAGAACCAGCGCTACAGAGTTGGGTTGAAACATTTTCGTGAAGGGGTGGTTTGGATGAAATTCAAGTTGTGACAGGTTACAATTACCAGGAGCCCCTTTACCATCTCGTGAATCTAATAACTTTTCATTTGTTCAAGCTATGTGAATCATACATATATGCAGATATGAACTAGTCACCACGAACCACACTTGAGACTTGTGTGGTTTATGTGAGCTACATAAAATTTGTAACACAATTTTACCTTAATTTGAAATGTCAGTTAACTTGAACAAATAAAACTGTTGAACGTAGTGAATCACATATCTACAGTTTTAGGCAAGAAGGTTAAAAATAGAAATCAAGGGAAAAGCATTCATAAATACCTGAGACAGTTAACCCATTTCCATTGGTCGAGAGCCCGTCACATGGCAGGTCTTAAATGGTTGATAAAATACCGGTCTTAAACTGGCTGGTCTTAAACACTTTTCTGGTGTCACATGAAATTTGGACTCCTATGAAGTCTGGTCCCTTTTTATAGCCTTTTATTGGTTGAACATTTACAATCTTCACTTAGGCATGGGCAATACAACCAATGAGTCCGTATTTTGAGAGTCCTAAATTTACACTACAGCGGCATGGCCGCATTTGTGCCACATAGCGTAGTACGTGCCACTCTGGCGCCAATTTCCATATAAGGAGTTGTTTATGACTATTCGCGAGAGGCACATACCTCAACATACATGTAGCTAGGGGGGTGACACAAAGTGAAACTGTTAAGCAAGATAGTTGGAAAATTTAAATTTTTGGCTTGCTTCGACTTTTTGACCGAAAAGGTATTTGTGATGGGAATAAACATATGTTTGGCCAGTATTAAACAAGTCCATTAACACCGGTTGGGAGCCTGGTTGCCAATAATATCCCTCGCTTTCGGATCAGGCTGTTATCTGTCACCATCTTGCTTTGCTGATTTTCTTTGTGAGCGCATGTGACGTCACATCGCCTAAAAAGATACATGAAATTGTATGTATGTATTTATTGGTCAGTATTTACAACATTTAATGCATTATGCATGACAATTTCTCTACCAAATCGTATTACACAAGTATTCTCCATGAGATGGTGAAGGTGCTTGTGGCTTTGCCACTTGTACTGCCTTTTTCATGCCAGCATTCGGGGCGCCACACATCCAGGTAGCCACGACACCTTGACTAAAGCTATGTTTTACATGACAAGAACAAATGAATTAAAATCATTTACATTTGGACAGGGTTAGTCAAGAAAGGCTATTTGCTAGAACGAACTTGGTTTGAGTGATATGCTTACTTCTGTCAACAACGTTATTGTTCTTTACCAATCCTCTTTGTTTACTGACACTGTAATATTGGCCTTGTTTTCTAGATTCCTTTTCTCTGCATGCCTCCTAAGAAGAGATCCCTGAGTGCATCCAATGTTCCACTCATTGGTCAGGAACAAAAGGAGACACATGTGGCAACTGAACATCAACCTGTAAGATTTACAAAGGGTTTAATGAAACAATTTTGCATGTAAACAATCATTGTCAAATTGTACGATCTTGTGTTATCTTCTCCCTGAAACTCACTCTTCTGTTATGATAATGGCCCACAAAATTTAAAATCATATGACAGAGAAGTTTGCCTTTATCAGGTAGTTACATTACTGGCAGTTTGGTGATTCCATTGCATGAACATTGAAGAGACAAACATTAGCGGATGTAAAGTAGTATGTTTTTGTGTAAGACATAATTGAAAGAAATCTATTGAAACGTTTACATTTGTCTTGCCTTCAATGGCCTTAATTTGATAAGTTCCATGCTTAAGAGAAATACGTTGACAAGCTTACACAGGTGAGATTGGAAGTATCAAGCTCCTGTCCTGCTTACTAGGCAACCTGCTATTCTGCAGAGTGCCATGCTTCATTGTCTGTTCAACATACAGTGAGTGCTGCCATCAAAAATGCCATTGAAAAAAATCACTCAACTGACTTGACATCGTTTTGATATTATACTGGTGAAAAGAAAAGCCCAATATTGAAAGTAGGGAATGTGAAACAAGATTTGTGAAGTTCATGTTACTATGGACTCCATGTGCAAATGGCCCATCAATGACAGACAGAAACAATGAAAGAGTGTCCATATCCAATGACACTTGGGCACTATTGCTACTGTGTGCTGACATTCAGGTCAAGGGTTTGTGCTCCTATTACAGTAAAAAAAAATGCATGTACTCAATGCAATTTAGAGTGAACCCCAGTACAAACATTTGATATGGGCTTCCTTGACTATCAGTATTGTAAATGTTTACATCATACATGTGCACGCTCCACTGTTTACTAGCGCCCTTTAGCTCAACACGCAACTTTCCAGATTCAGTGGTTCTAATGCTACTTGATGTGCAGTGGGCGTGGTTTAAACTGAAGTGACGTCACACTTACCACGAAGTGCTTGTCTGACAATTAGGGACTCTCAATAGTTGAGTCCCAAATTAAGAAATTGGAAACAAATGACAAACAAGAAAAATGTTGTATCACTTCCTTCCTATGGCGTGATTAAAGTACGAGTATAAATCCTCAAGTCATACATCCATACAATAAGTCAAAAGAAATATATACTATAGCGAACATCCCAGTTGAGCCTGTTTGATACGATATGATTAGTGATGTTATGTGCCATGGCACATGAACTACACAGCTTCTTGTGTAATTACAAATTGATAGTCATTTGATGATTGCTTTGTATTGACAGAAAAGAAGCAAATTGCCAGTGACCAGCTTGTCAGGATTGAAGCAGCAGTTTCCTGAAAAATCCTTGACGCTACTTGGTCAGTCATCAACACGTCCAAGGTTGGAATCAGAAGAGACCCTTAGTGATGAAGAACAAATGGTGATTGATGAAGAGGGAGATGATGATGTCATTGGTATGTCAAGTCTGGTTATTCTCATCATTCTTAAATTATGAAAGGAAGTCAACACTTCACTATTTTCAAGTGTGTCAAAAGACTTCATTTGAATTTGATTGCAATAGAAAATGCTATGTTCTCTTTGGTCTTTCCTACAGCTGACGATGAAGTGTGCAATGTCCAAGAGGCTAAACATATTGATCTAGAATGCAAGGAGCGAGTGGCAGACAGTGATTCTGAGACTGAATCTGAAGATGAAACCATGATAGAGAATAAAGCCTTCCCTCAGCAACGGTTTTCTCCTGTAATGAAACGCCTGTCTTCATCCGATATAACCTACCGACCAAAGCCAATCAAAGCCAAGCCTGATTCCCATTCACCAATCAGGAGTGATCTTGGATGTGACCAGCCTGACGGTGGTTCTACCCACGATGCTTCTCATTCACTTGCTCGTCCTGCGTCTGTTGGTAATAGCTTTCAACCAACAGGGGCTGTCTTTAAGGCTCACTCTCCACGAAGTCGCATAGACCCCCTGTCAGATTGTAAAGCTAAAGCTTTCTATGAGTATCAACCAGCAAATAAAGAAACTCAAGATAACACAAACAAACGCGGACACTTTTCACAAATTGAGTTTGGACCAGCTTCCTCAAATTCAGGTCAAGGGTCTGTTCGTCGTGATGAGCAGAGTTTTTCTAAGACAGGAGATGATCGGTCATCAGAGACAACGCACTCAGCTTCTGGGATCAACTCTGGAATGCCACTCCAACAGGCTCACTTTTTTTCAACTGCTTCAACAGATCACAAAAACCTACTTCCAAGAATGTCTATAGAAAGCACTGTGAGGAGCTTGTCACATGCTACAGGCCAGGAGATGGACAACCAGATAACAGCTAGCCCAGTCATTGGTAGCTTGTCCAAAAGTCAGTCAGTCATAGTCAGTAAGTCTAGACCTACTGCCGTGCAAGTCACCCAGTCGCACCAAGGCTCGGTCATTGTCAGTCCACAGTACATACAAGAACTGAGTGCGATACCTATCAACAGTCTGAAACCAGAGTCAGAGAAATCACCAGAGATGACAACTACCCAGCCATTACCTCAGTCAGGAAGTGTCATGAACAGGGCTGGATGTAACCCAATGTCAGTCTTATCTACTGGTGGTGGACAGATGAATGCTGCTAAGTTGCTGCAAACAATCTCACAAGTCAAAAAAGGCAATGGTGTGCTTGTTGCTGCCTGTCAACCGCAATCCCAGAGCCCAGCAGCTGTACTAGCCAATTTAAATATGAAGCCCTTGAACTCACTGATCTGCCAATCTTTTTCAACATCTCAGTCATTTGCATCTAACCAGACGGTCACTACTCCTGTTCCAATTACTGCAGGGACGTTAACAGCCAATGCAGGGGTAGCTCATCTGCAGTACATACTGCCTTCTATTCCAACACAAGTCCCTTCAGGAGCGGCTAAGGTAGTGCAGTCAGGATTCCAGTTAGCAAGTCCTATTCAGCTTGCTCCACCAATCAGCAGTCAGCTTACCATCAAAGCCACTCCCACAAATCAGCTAGCAGTGGTAGCCAATCCTAAGCCCAGCGCAACCCCTCAGTCACCCAGTCCAATGGTTGGACCTGCTAATGTCTTAACTGCACAGATGTTGACGGCTAACGGAGCTCAGATGATTCCATTGGTGGCAACTCAAGCATCCCTAACACCACAACTTGTTGCCATATCACAATCCAGTTCATCAAGTCCAATGAATCAGACACAACACATGATGCTTCAGTCTGTACCTGTCAATGCCCTTCCCAACTCCCCTCTAGCTAGCCATGTCAACCAAGCACAGTGTGTGTCAGTCAGGTCATTCAATATCAACCCAACAGCAGTAGTTTCTCAGCCGGTAACCATAATGACACAGCCATATAGTCCAGTAGTGACTGTTGCAGCCGGTATCCCTGTGGCTTCTGTGACTGGTACCCCATCTCCTCTGATGCAGAGAGGCCAGGCTCACACCAAATTCTTGCTGCCTTCAAATCAGCGGTATGTGCAAGTCATAACAAATCACAAGTTGCACTTAGAGTTTGATATGTGCTTTAGTGTTCCTCATGTTACTTCTAAGAGCTGAACATGTACCTAGATGGGTGGCTATTTCAAATTGAATTAAATGTACTAAACCTTTATTAAGGGAATAAATGTGTGTTTGGGAGGATGTTTAAGACCGGTTGGAGTCTAGATGGGTGTTAATTATCAGCACTCCAGACTCAAACTGGTCTTAAACAGAGTGTTTAATACAACCAAACACATATTTATTCCCAGTCATAAATACCTTTCGGTCAAAAAAAATAATCTTTTCAGTCCAAAAATCAAAACAAGTCAAAAACTAGATGTTAACCAACCATTTTGTTCAACAAGTTTACTTTGTATTTTATGAAACACCCCTCTGACTATAATATGGAATGTCCCTCTACAACTCCTTACCTTATAAGGAGATTGGCATGCGCGTCGCACATACTGCGCGATGTCGCGCAAAACACAGCTGGGCTGGTGTAGTGTGAATTTCGGACCATGAAATCACTAATTCACTGGTAGTACATTGCGCACGCATACGTGAGGAATGTTAATGTTCAACCAATGGAATGTTAAAAGGCACCGGATTTCATGGGAGTCCAAATTTCATGTGACACTGGAAAAGTGTTTAAGACCAGCTAGCCATGTCTTTATCATCCATTTAAGACTGGTCACGTGACGGGCTCTCGACCAATAGAAATGGGTAAACTGTATTAGGTATTTATGAATCAGCGTTGTTGCTTGCATAGTGCAAAGGTCATTACATTTAGTTCATGCACCATTACAAACCAAGTAAGCTTTCTGTTGTGTGCCTGTAAAATGAAAGTTAACAAACCTATCTTCTCATGATAAATCAATTGGATATTTGAATGTATTGCAAAGTTTGTTGAAATGGATAACATGGGCATTGTATTGTTATTTGTGTGTAGGTTGACTATCCTACAGCAGCCTACCAACAACACGTCGCCAGTAACCCCAGCATCACCCAGTCCATATGTGGTCTCAACTAACCAAGTAGCCACAATAAAAGGTAATGACATCACAGATGTCTTCAATGGCCTCCTCTGTTAATAAATTCATGTACATGGATATGATGTGTAGCACTTTGTCTCTTGAGCTTTTATAACAATTGATGTTGGTACATAAGGCATTTCAAAAAACCAGTAAAGCTGAAACATTGGAGATGATTGATGTATTACCTTTGGTAACATACCGTACACCATTGTAACATACATGTATATTGAAATTATTTGCAAATTGTTTTGTTTTCCGTTTGCAACCCATTTTCATGCGGGAAATTTGTGTACTAATTGTTGTGCCTTATTAGCTTTTTTTTTTTCATCAGAGATACTAAAAACATTTGTTTTGCCATGCTAAGGGGCCTTTCAACATTATCAATGTTTTAAATACTTCACTCATTTTCTTTTTTTTTAACCCAGTCATCCATCCCAATTTTTGATTTTCAAAAATTGACTTACTACATGTACTCAATACAATCCAAATACGTGTATGCCTAGTTCAGGGACAGTGAAATCGTTCCTAACTGGTTTCATATCCTAATGGAAGGCATATGTTGTTTGAACCCGATACCCCCCCCCCCATCCTTTGGCAAGGCCCACTGCTACACACGCCCCGCTTCACAAAATTTTGTGAAGGAAGCACAGGCATTGCCAAGCATTGTGGGTAGCTTGCTGGCTGCCTTAAGCCCGGTTCATACTCGGTGCGAAAGCGAAAGTGAATTTGTGACGTCATGGGAAGTATTCGCGCTGCGAATTCGTAAAAGTTGAACATATTTCAACTTGGATGAATTTCGCAGGGAATGTTTCATGACATCCAAATCGCTTCGCATTCGCATTTGCATGAAGTATGAACCGGGCTGTAATCAATGGACTTAACATTCAGCGTGCGCATATCACACGCACACTGAAGTGTTGACCTGTGGTATTTTTCAAACATATTTTATCCAATGAGGGCTCGTAGAAATTACATCATGCATCCTGAAGATATGAGCCCTTGCCCGCACCCTGTTTTATTTTGATGGGTACGAGCAAAGATATCAAGTCTACTTAACTGGTTACCTTAATAAAATCAACCTCGTCCCCATGGTGCTCTAAGGTTGCACATTGTACCCCATCTCTATATGGGGACGGGGTTGAAAAAGAAAAAGAATCGGAACGCGTGTGCACGGAACCAACAAGTGGAAAGAGGGTGTGGGTTTTTTGGGGGTTGGAGGTGTTGGTTTGTTGTTTTTTTAATTGAAAAGTGAATGTCATTTTTTTTTTTGATTTTCCTTGACCCATCAACATATTGGAAGGAAAAAATCAAACATTAAATACATTGGTGATGTTGGTGGCCCCTAAGTGTTCAACATTTGATCAAATAGTCAGTGTATTTGTGACGTGGCGTTTAGCCCATTCTGGATGCCATGCTACTGCTGAGTGTGGCAACAGCTCGCCTACAGCACTGCAGTTAGTGTAAATGCCAAACATAAAAGACCTTTCTCAGGGTACGCCGTCTTGAAAATTAAGTGACGCAAACAAACATGGTGGCCTAAATAGTGTGCCAGGGTGATCAAGTGACTCTCCCAAAGTTACAGCAGATTGACTCAAAGTCCCCCGAAACATCAATCTATAGACTAGGTCATGTTTCATTGCATTTTGTAGCCTAAAACCACTAGACTAGCCTGTGCTTACATACAAGTACACAGTCTTTTATATTTCACTTCATGCATTGCATTTGATCATTCTTGGTCTGTAGGTGCAAGTAGAGTCATGACTCAACCAGTCATTGCACAGGCTCATCATGTGGCTACTAGTACCCTGTCTCCCCTACCTTGCCAAGCTGGCAGTCGTTCAGTAGTCACCAGCCTGACATCTGGCCATCCTGCTATGATGACACTACCTGCAATGACGTATACTCCTATCATGCCAGCTCAGCCTGTGCCATCTATTCCTGCAGCTCAGCCTAGTTCTGTAGCTTCCATACCAGTTGGTCCTATGCAAGCACCGATAACTGGCAGTAGTGTTATTGTCAGTCTTACACCCGTTCCTTCAGTTGGCAATGCAAACCTAACTCAGGTTGCACAGACAAGGACTGTATTTTCAACAGGTCAGTGGCAGTATTATTACTAAACGGTGGAATATTTGGAAGGAAATAAACATGTGGAATATTGTGGGCATTTTGGTTTTCACCCCTCAGCCGAGAGGCTGCAGGCGTATTGTCATCGTCTATTGTCATCGATATTGTCATCCGTCCGGGTGTTTGTCCGGGCATCCATCTGGGCTTCCACCTGTCCATCCAGGCAGCTCAGTTTTTGAATGATAACTTGAGTTTGGGATTGTAACTTCAGAAGGGGGTAGCCATTGGAAAAAGGCAAGTTGGGATTGGTTTGGGGTCAAAAGGTCAAAGTTCAAGGTCAGCTTGGTGAGTAAAAAGTAAACAGTTTCCGCATAATAACTTGAGTTTAGAAATGAGATTTTGGGTTTCTAATTTAAGAAGGGGGTTGCCATTGGGTAAAGGCAAGTTGGGATAAAATTAAAAAGTTAAACCAAAGTTTAAACTACCAAATTATTATCAAAAAGCCGACTTGGATTAAAGATTGTACTGGTACAAAACATCCGTGAAATGGTTCCATCTGGCTCACCTATCATTTAGAAGAAATCACGATAAGTTTGTCGTTTCCAAAGATCAGGCAATTGACTGATTTTTTGGGGAATAAAAAGCGCTGTGGATTGTGTTTCGTGATCAAAAGGTTTTGCACGTTGTTTCACTGAACTGAAATGAAAGTTCAGTAGGTTACGTTTTGAACATTCTTCTTTGAATTTTAAGTGGTGTTATTGGAAACAAAACAAAATATAGAAAAAGCAAACGATCGTTATGCCTTTAATTGTGGCTGTGATAGGTACAACATGTAGAGTGGGCTTAGTGGAGTGGCCAATTGCCTAGATTTGCTCTTTCTTTTTTATGAAATGGTGAATGAAACATTGGTTGCTATATGTCATTTTTCCAAATCTTTGCAAACTTTTAGGTCCACTCTTCCTACTATTGTGATATAAATTTATTAGTTTACTTTTTTATTATTATGCACAGGTACAGCAGCCAGTTTGCCGATAGTATCAGTTACTTGCCCAACGCAAGCCAAATCCAGGATGGAAGTATCACAAATGACTCCTAGCCCAATGGCTGCTCTACCCTCAACCCCTGCCAAACGTGTCAAAGCCACAATTGCCACTATTCCTGTAGCCACCTCCAGTATTGTTGCTACTGCAGTCAGGATGGGCACTAAGTTGCCTATTGGCAAACATGGCAAGGACACTAGAGGCTTAACAACAACATCTCAGAGTTATCGTATGATGCCTAAGCTAGCTCCAATTCAGTCGTGTACTGCTGATGAATCCACATGGCAGGCTCCTTCAACAAGCCTCCCTAGCATGCCCAAGACCATGAAGAACTTAGCTGACACAGGGTCAAGGCTACCATTGAAACGCACTGATGTGACTGAGCTAGGGGATGCATCTGCTGACTTGCCATTAAGCACAGCAGCTACAGTCAGTCAGGAAGTCAAATCAAGCAGAGAAGATGAACCAGATGGAGGAGTGCATAGACAAGCAACCACAGACACTCTTACTAGAATGACAGTCAACACTGTCGCAGACACCAAGATAACAAGTCCAAGTGAAAACAAGCATGAGAGTCCTTCTACTTCGCAGACACATCACCAATCTGTACATGCAAATACTGTAATCAATCGTGCCATCAAGGATGAACTACCAAAAGTTGAAGCTTGTACTTCATCAGTAACTGATGCTGAACTGTCAAACATTGCTGAAGAACACTCAACAGAAACGACAGACTTGTCCATATCAGAGGCAGACATTAAACCACAGAGAGCATGCAAAGGCAAGAAATATAAGAAGATAATCCAAGAATGTGGGGTGAAAACACACAAAAAGAAGGTGAGCTAATTATAATAAGATATAGTACAAATTCAATCAAACTCTAAGCTTACAGTTTGTACAGTTGCTTCCGTGGTATAGAGGTCAAATGTCACAAAGATGTATCGACGACTCAACGTGTATATTCTAAATCATTCATTCACAATAAGATTGCCTCACCAAACCTAATTGAGATAAAAGCGTGGTCGAACAGTTACTGAAGTAATGTTTCAAACCAATACAGGCATGTGGCCACCGATAATGGCCTTCACCTTTAGCCAAGGCCATTATTGGCAGCCAGGCTTTAAACTTTATTTTGATAATCTTGAGATTTGTGTAATGTTTGTTGTCATCTATGTTCAAGTCTTTATTCTGTCATTTTCAGTTCACACTGGGCATGATATCTGACTTTAGTTCAGTTACAAAGTCCCAGGTTTCAACATATTGGCACCATTTTGATGTACTTAAATTGATGTCTGTAGATGCCTAAGGCTGGAAGTACATCTACTTGCACACCAAGGCAACATGAAGAAAGATTGGTAGCTAAGGAAAATTCTGACGATGATGGTATTGTGGAGACTTCATCGGTAACCACGGGTGACGATGGGCTGAGCAAGGGCAAGGATACTAGTGAATGCAGAGAGGAAGAGAAAACGTGCATGGATTCTACATCAGCCAATCTAGAGACAGTGCATACAACAGACGCACTACCAACCCAATCAATTTCATCTATGAAATCAACATCACCACTCCAAGATACTCTTGGCAAGGGGTTACAACCATCAACCAGCACAGAATGTGAGCCAGAGAAGGAAGCAGACACCATGCAATGTGAAGCTGGAGTACCCAGTTCACCAAGTAGAGACCCCAAGACAATACTCAAGAGAAATATTGATGATGGAATGGAGAGGTATGTCATCAGTTGCATATCAGGTGGTCATATAAGTTTTGCAGTTAACCATTGGCCAACACAAGGCCAAATACCTTAATTAGTGCTAATAAGAGAAAGTATTGAGACAGAGACACCTAGATGTACTGAATTACTTGTCAATGGTACATGTCACTGAAAGCGGCCGAGTCTACTTCCCATTCATGCATGTGTTACTGCTAGCTGTAGCCATGCAATTTAGACTCAGCTGAATAAAGGCTATCTTGTGCCTTCATGTTTTGATAGAAAACAAACTACATGTACAATATACATACATAATTGAAATTGTGACAGCATAAATGGCAGGATGGGCCTTATTCACGAGTCGGCCCCATTGAATTAAAAAGTAGGTAAAATATTAATTTTTTGAACTTGCGAAGAGAAATGAAAACCACTTACTTTATAATAATTTCCAGTCTGCTTCAATGAATAATTAAAAAATGAAATAAGCCTGCATTGTGCCTGCATAAATAGTCTGGCGCAATCTCATTCAACAGTTAACAATTTATGGAATACATTGAGGGAACTCGACAAAAATGACCATCGTGAATGAGGCCCATGGCATCTGAGGGATGAGAACACGGTACAAAATGATAAAGGAAGAAAATGGACTTCATTTTACATCCTCAGCTGTATACATGTACTCTCACTATGTTTTGAGACCAGACCCATACATTTCAACTTTTACAAACCTTTACCTTTTTTGTGCTGTGCTAATGGTTGGCAGACCTCCTAAACATCTTGTAAGTGATGCCATATAAATGGGAGGTTCTGAAGTGATTCCAAGAAGTATTTGAGCTTACTGATTCCTGAGAAATGTGTATTCCTGAGTGGTTTATCATGAGTGAAAGGCAGTCTAATCTCATATATACACATTGTAAACTGGTTGATCTTCATGGTAATGAAGGACAATGTTGCTGTAATTGTTAAGCTTCCAGTGCTTTATTTACTCAGAGTCCTAGAGGAAGTGAACTTTGAGGCACAATTCAAGGAGTTACCTGAATATCACCCAGAGGACCATGCCCAAGATATCAGCGCTATTCCCCTCACTCCACATGCTATTGTTAGTAGCTACAGAAGGAAGAGAACTAACTCTCAGGGTAGGTAGACTAGGATGTACCTGAGCTCATGATCAGTGCACACTCAAAGTAAAGCACAGCTGAAGTCTGACATAGTGTCACAGGCAAAACAAAACTATTACATCAAGTGGGTGAACTTGGGCATGTGCTCAAATAAGCAAGTGTGGTAGTCCAGCTGATTTCTACACATCGATATTTCATGACTTTTTGACCTTCGGCATGAGCAATCCCCTGCACACAAGCTCTATTTTTGCAGTAATTAACAAATCTTTGAACTTCCCCATCACTATACTTGTTGTACTTCAACTTTTGTGCGAGGTTTCGATATAATTTAATAGTGGATATTTATAAACAGATAAAGCGCACGTATCCACCAGGATTGGTGCTCAATGCACTACATCATTATTACCCCTGCTCATTGGGAGCATGAAACATTCCAAATACCATCTCAGCTCCCTGGGGAGTATACAGCTCGATGCTGCCTGTTAGGTGCAAGGAAGCTAATTCAATCACAATAACCATCTCTGCCCTCACAGGTACCCATTTGGTACCCATTTACTCCTGGTTGGAGGGAAGCAATGAGTGACCCCGCCATGACCATGACCCCGCCAGGACTCGAACCCACAAACTTCAGCTTTACCCACAGACCACGAATCAGTGCCCTTAACCACGAGGCCACAGATATACAGTGATGGCTTGTAGAAAGACAATATACATGTTGTAAATGTCATCACTGTCCTCCCCTTCCTGTAGATTTGTGTACTTGAATCTCTTGCATTTATCAGTCAAAATAGGCCAATCTTGATCTGCACATGCACAGTTGGAATGTAGAATCAGTATATTCTGTTATGTCTAAAATCAGCATCCTGAGGTGAATGATTGAATTGTCTTCCATTATGATGGCGTGGTGCAAGGTTATGGTTGTAACAATGTGATATTATCATGCATATGGCATATATGGTTATACATGTATATTAACCCTATTATTTCTGGGTCCTTTGATATTCTCTTTAAGATTTTGAGGGGTTTTTGTAAAAAAAAAAAAAGCAAGTACATGTATATCCCAGCTAGCATTACCTTGCATATCGGTAGGACTTGTTCAATAATGCCCCTTGAAGGTTTAAGTATGATGAACGTGCCATTCATTGGTTGAGTGCACAGTACAGGAGTTCAGGCAGGTTCCTTGGCAATGATATTATGTCTGTTCATATAATGGACCCCTAGGTAAAGGAGAGGATTCTGGTACTGATAATGATCCCGTCTCGCCAAGACTCAAATCACCAACACGTCGACCATCCAGTGGCTCCGAACCTAACACTCCTGGCAAACGAGTGACCTTAGAAGATACAGTCTTCAAGTTTGGTGATAAGATCGTGCCTGGAGAGGAATTGCCTACTCCCAACAGGACACCAGGTAAGCAGTCTCTCTCATGTATCTGATAGGCATTGCTGTCTATTCACCATACTTTGCTAATGGCAAGGGCGTAGCCATGGTAACTCGTGTTACATTTCAAGGGGAATCTCCCGTCAACTCTGTGCTGTTTTTCTATAAAATCAAATCATTCAGGGTGGATTTTTTTTTTACAGAAGATCCCTTGAAATTACGTGACTAAACTTCAAACAAGAGGCCAGCAAAATTACTTTCTGTTGGTTGGCAGTAAGTTTTTTATTCAGGGATGTGATTTCTCAGTGTTTTTTCCCCGGAAATCTTTTTTTTTTGGGGGGGGGCCAATATGAATCATGTGAATCCGTTGAGAAAATGGGGGGGGGGGGAGGATAGGACGTACTAAGTAATTATGAATGTCAGGTTCTGCGTGCTTCTTATGAAGTTATGTGATATTTTAACACACACACGAATTCAATGTCCAAGTACATTGTATGTGTCTCATTGAGAATGTGGTTGAAGTAGACCGATAGAGACTAATAATGTACATAGCTGTAGCGTGATCGTGTGTTACGATCGCTTGGGTCCGAGGATGTGATTCTGAAAGTCGCGATGTCGTACGTATGTACATAGGCATTCTCTTTGAAAAGCACATGCTGTGTTGTGCTGTGTAGTTCCAAGGCAACGTAGGTACGGTATGTGTCACCATAGTGACACACACAGAGCTCTGTAGACCACACCATTTGCGGTAAAGGGGTGTTCTTTCTTAAGAACAATTTACCAGCATTTGCATTGTTTCAAAATTACAAATAATACTTTTTATGAAGTCAGAAACAGTTCCTTGTTCGAATAGTTAAGTTCTTCAACATCACAAAACAATTTTCGTAAAGAATTTATTCCAGAAACGGTGTAAAACTCCTATAAAAGATTGAAGCACCCCTTACGATATCAATAGATGATCCGTCCATAAAATGACAAGTGATTGAAGTCGTGATTGAAAAGCTGGATCTTTGACGTTACTACTCTTGGCTGAAAATAACAATTTGATAAGTTTGGTAGTAAAATGAGACCTGTTTGTTCTAAGAACTAAACATTCAGCAATTATTGCCATAAAGCAAGATTTTAGTGCTCCAGGCATGCACCGACAAGACAGAACGCGGGAAAATTTGATCATAGTTTGCTTGGCTGGCCGGGCGCCGGGCTGGGGTAGGTAGCAATTCCTGATTCTAATTTCTCAACGTCGTCATCTACATGTACAATTATTGACGGTACATTTTTTTGCATATCAAAAATGAGATTCCTCCTTCAAAGTGTGTTGTGGCATGTGGAAATTGTTGACATGGAACTGCCTTCCTGCTGCTTACCATAGGCCACTTAGTCAACCAGGAAACCACACACAGAACGCCCTCAACACAGGATTTATTCACTGCTTTTCAGAAAGCTGGCATGTTCGTATGCTTGGCTGCCCTTAAGCAGGCCCCTAACCCCACGCCGTGGCTTCGCAAGTTGTTTAACTACAGCAAATCTTCCCCCACAGGTTTGAACAAATCCTGGGGAGACCCCGATATCTATATGTGTGTTTACTTATAATACATTGTTTACATTGCATATCATTGATAAATTGATATTGAATGATATTGGTTGTACTGTGTGCTTCCTACTAGGTCCAGATGAATCTGAGGAATTTGATTTTGAACCAGAGAAGAACTCCTCCACTCTGAGAAAGATCTTAGACAATCGTCGCATCTTGGTCATGCAGCTTTTCAAAACAGAAGGCTACTTCCCCTCTGGTCAGTATTTGGGACTGTTAGTTTAGTGTGTATATTGACTGATTAACAATGGGAGTCAGTCAACACGCATGAATGATAGCCTGCAGGATGCTAAAAGACATCTTGAAGGAATTTGACAGTTGAAATATTAAATGCCATTGCAAGTCAAATAACCAGTACATGTACCGCACAATTTCAGCCACATCAGCAAACTTACGTCGTGTTGCAACAGCTTCAGGTTCTGCCTCAGGTTTTCTCTATCATCAAGCTGTTCTCCAAGGGATTCAGGGATGATATTTATAATTAGACATTCCAGCTCAGCATGAAAGTCAATAGACCTACGACATAATGATGTCATGCGTTGTTTACATGTGCGCTTTTCTGTGAGGTGAGGTGATTATGTCGTAGGTGTATTGGAATGGCAACACACCGACGCTGTGCATGAATAGTTGATGGTTCTATGAGACCACTGAGGACAGCTCCATGTATCAATCACATCATGTGCACGCCCTATTAGCCATGTGTGGCACCAAATACACACAACTCATTGGATTCTGAATGTGCACACATTCCTAGCGTCTTGACATGAGTGTCAGGAATGGAGCAGCAGTGGCATCAGAGTCCCATCTTACTCTCCAGGCTTTTAGGGGGAGGGGGGTGTGTGAACTACTGGCAAGCATCTATTCATTACCTTGATGTTCCTTGACTTCTGGGAGACTCAATCATGAAGGAAACAGTTTGTAATTGTCTCGTTCACCAGAATACCCATGATGTCCATTTGTTTCTGGATTAGAATTTGTCTTCTGAGTAACGTTTTTTTTCATGAAATTTGGACGAACTTAGGTTATTCTTGATCCATATGACTTGACTATGGCCAGTGGTAGCATAAGCATCAGTGTGAGGTGAATTCATCTGCTTCCGTAGGCATATTGCCTGATGTAGCCAAGTAATTGGAATGCAATCCTGCATTTCCAAAGAGAATGATTGGAAGTCAGAGTTCAAGGTCACCATTGATAGGAACAGGAGAAAGGGCTTTCAGCTAATCAGGGGAGGCAGCTTTGCCATTATGCAAGCAAACCGCCACAACTTGTGAATGGCCACTTCTTGGGTGATCAACTTGTGAAACATATACATACACATTATCTGCTGTATTGCCGTCTTCATTACATTATGACTCATGTCCAAGTTCTCGGACCTCATCAAATCACTGTTTAATGAGTCATGTTGATGACTCATTAAATAATGATTTGATTCGTCTGCTTCTGATTTGACAGGAATCGGTCAGGTGAGGGGGGGGGGGAGTTGTCAGGATTTTCTTGATTACAAGATTTTTGATAACTCCGTTTTTATTTCATGGAATTTATTTTCCCTCCATTTTCACCCCTGATCAATGTTCCCTTTCCATTGCAGCTGCCGCTACTTCAGCCTTCCAGACGCAACACCAAGATATCTTCCCTACTAAGTCCATCCTACAGCTGAAAATCAGAGAGGTTCGACAGAAGATTATGCAGCACTCTAGAGATGATGAGATAGAGGAAGGTAATATATCGCCTGGAGGTCCACCATCAGCCAAGTTACTTAATACTTGCACAAGCCGTGTACAATCCAACAATAAAGCATCCAGCAAGACGATCATTCCATCAGCTAAGAGCAAATTGACACTGACATCTATGGTCAGTACAGATACAACCATGACAGCCAAACTAACGCTGACTCCCCCACCACCAGCTTCCCCTCGTGATTTAGATCACTGTGTTCTAACACAGTGGTCTAATTCACCTAAAGGCACGTACACTAAGTTTCATTATACTCCTCCTGCTAAGTCCCCATTAGCCAGAAGCAATCCTAGTGTTAGTTCTCCTGGAATGCAGCCAGTGTCCAGTCATGCCAATATAGGTAGCCCACAACGAGCATACTTCATCTATCCTTCTACTCCTATGTCTCCGTTAGCTCAATCTCCAACACAGTTGGCTGCTGGTAATAAACCCACAGGTACCAGTCATGTGGTTAGTCAGCTAGGTTCTGTGGAGAGTTCAATAGCCAGTAATGATGACGTGAGTGTTACCAGTTCTACTGCTGTTACTGTCTCTAGCTGTAGCAGCCCTCAAACCTCTTCATGAATATCAAGCAATGTGTGTGTTGATTGAGCATTGTGTGAATTATTAGCAATATAAGTATCAGTAGAACTGTCAAGTTAAAATTCCTGATTTTTTTGTCTGGTCTAAAGGTATGATACAGCCTTGTGTGTCATTATCATTTTTAGTTTTTATAGATTTAATGTCCGTTGTCCTCAACAAATTCATTATTTTCCTACTAAAAAACTTGACGTTTGAGTGTTTTATTTGCATGAAAAAAACTGCTTTCTTTTATTTTTGGCATTTCCCAACTCTGAAAAGGGTTATATTGTGGATTGCATTTATCACAAACATACACAATTTGTGGCTGATGTCTTACTAAAAAGTGAATAACTTTTTTATTGCTTGAAAAAAAAATCAATACAAATAGTCATTCAAAAAAACAACAACTAATTTTTAGGGTGCAACTCGAAAACTGGATCTTAAAAGCAAGTGATGTAAATGTACATGCTAATACTGATGAATTGATCTGTAATATAAGCAGTTTGATTCAATACCTAGCAAAGAGATACACGTGCTGATTTGGATTTCATACTGTCTCCTGCACGACATGTATGGTATGTGTACAGTCCTGTTGGTATATTGTCAAAGTGATCACATACAGTGTAATAAAAGGTGAGGGTCATACCACCAATGTCTAGATCAGAATTGCATGGCAGACAGCACAATGTATCACCTCATATCATTGATGTGGAGACTGTTTATGTGAGAGCCTCTGGGTTGTAACAGGTCAAAGACATGCATACTGCAGCAAATGACAGACGTATTGATGTCATATTTTGAGTGCACCAAATGTGTACATGTCTATGATCACTCACTGTGCTGCCATTGAATATTCTGTCTGTATGACTCTCCTGTTATAATCATTGCTGCGAATAACCACACTGTGAAAAGATGGCATTGAATGGAACTACATGTAGCAGACGATCAGGATATAAGATGACTAGCCCTGTAGTGAATATTTGGGCATACGCTGGCAAATATGCACTGTTGGAGACTTGTCTTGAAGCCTCCCTTGTGGTACCTTTGCTTTGTGTACATTTTCACAGGGTTATCATGCTACCTTGGTCACATGACCACACTTTTTGATTGTCAACAGCCTACATGTACTATGTATTTAAATTTGTTGAAGCATGATTGTACTGCTATGTGGATTTTTGAAGGGATTATCCACATGTATGTATCATAGAAACCTAGCTTCATTTTTTTTCACGTTTTCCCTAAAATACAAATACATGTACGATCAAAGTGTGAGAATATTATTTACATGTAATAGTATACAAATATTGAATGCTTCGAGTGGTGTAGTAAAACTAGCCTCCCGAGGTGATCCATGGACCATTCTATTTTCCCGAGGCGAAGCCGAGGGAAAATAGAATGGTCCATGGATCATCAAGGGAGGCTAGTTTTACTTCACCAAGAGATAAAGCATTCAATATTTGTTTTATAACACTTCACCCACAGATTCTGCTTGATTTTAATATTTTAAATTATTTAAATCTGAACACAGTTGAAATAAACTTCAATTCCAATACAAAATTGGTGGAAAATGTATTTCTCTCTTAAAAACTACCCCTTCACGAAATGTTTGAACCCAAGTCTGCGGCGCGCTCTCTTTGGAATAATACGCGCAACACGCACACCAGCATCCATTTGCACACAAATACCGCGCCGTGGAAATAGTACTTTGGTTGCTAATGGTATAGTACTTTGGTTGCTATGCGCATAGTACTTTTGGCCGTGCACAAAAGATAGCAAAATTAGAAAGTAACATGTGACTCGCTCTCGGCCAATCAAGACACAGAATTTGTGGGTGAGGTGTTATAAAACAAATAATACAATCTTACATTTCTATAAACGCAGTTTTGATAGATAAGTACTTTTTGAAATGAGGTTTTGTTTTTCATGCATCAATGAAGAGTAAAACTGTTATCTGAGTTATCTGTTGCTTTTCACATAATAGAATCCTGGTAATAACTTGCTAATTCCAATGCTTTGCTGTCAATGTATATTTCATATAGCCACTGCTTGTTGCTCAGCATATTCTTGACTTCACAAATATCAAGAATAATAGATGCACGTTTGTGTTGTCCCACTACAACTAGATGTTCCAAGCGGCCCCTAAACTTGTAAAAGTTGTAAACAATTTATACAGGTGTTTTTATCATAAAACATTAGGAAACGTTGGGTACTTGGGGCAGCACTAGGCCATTTCCGTTACCTAGATATTAAACTAAGAATACAACTTAAAAGTGCCACATTAACAGTAACCTTAAGCTTAACTTACTCCTTACTGTGTATGAAACATGTTGACTTGTTTGACAATGGTATGTGATTGACATGACTGACGTTAGAATGTCATCTCACATTGCTGTGTGTCAGGCACTTTGCCAATGACTATTAATGATGAACATTGCACATGCATGTGACCCACCGCCCTGAAGGTTGGCACACGTAGGTAACTTCCACTATTTTCAGATGATATGTGAAAATCTCATGTTATTCAGTATCGGCCAAAAAATGCTTATAGGTTGAACATATTTACAGTTATACTGCTAAAATCGTAATAGCTAAATGTTTCCTTTTATGGTTACTGTGATCTAGTGATCTGTCCAGATCAACTCTTAGAATTGTTTGTTTTCTAGATACTACACTATTGCAAGTTATTGAAATTTACCAATTTATATTTTAAAAAGCTCTATTTATCATAATATATAGCAGTGCTATAAAACACACTGAACAACTCTATGTAGCATTTTGTTCATTGTGGGAGACAAGGAATTGATCTATTTCCATTGTTTATCATATAAAGGATATGTTCAAAAAGCAGCCTGTACGTACATGCGCGAGTTAGGCAGTTATTTAGCCAAGTCAAAGCACTTGACATGTCAGTAAATTATAGTCAAAGCCTCCACCTTGGATCAGATTTCGTAAGGGTTTTATGGTTTTTGGGAGCTGTTACACTGTGATTTCCAATATTTACATGACAAAAGACTTAACATACTATTATGCTGTTTTTACTTAAAAGAGACTTGCACAATAGAGCCAGTTTGATCCAGGGTGATTGGTTGAGAAGAGGTTGATCCAAGATGGTTATTAAACCTGTTTGCCAACATTAAATACATGTAAGTCGTCGTGTGCCCAGCAGAAGGGCATATGTGCATATGCCCTTCTGATGAAGTGTACAAGTTTCTAGTTCCAGGATGGTCACACATGAACACGAATCAAGTCAGTCCTGGTTCCCTGTTGCACATTTTCATGTCTGTGACTAGACTACTTCAGCTATAGTTGACTAGTGCAGCATGTGTTTGAGTGTAGTTCCTCGACTATGGTCAACCATAGCTGACCATAGTCCCAGGTAAGCCTTTCTTTAATGAACCTTTCACGTACTTCATGTGGAATGTACATGCATTATACAAATACAGTAGCTTGAAGACCTGTATAACTAATCAGATACTTGTGTATTATTTATTTGGCCTAGTTACATGTAATTAAAGCACTTACATTATAGAGCATTGATTAATCTATTGATGGTGTTACCTAATTACATTACAATGTGCTTCTAGATCTTAGACTTGTTCAACAAGAGTAGTGTATACAACTTAAAGGACATGCCAATGTAATGTACATGTACATGTATATATGTAAATCCCAAGACAGCAACAAATCATTATGTGATGCCGCTTGGGGAAAACCTTGACACGCTGAAGGTTTTTGATATACCAACAAAAATGTTTCTAATGATTGTTTTCTACAAATTTAAGATTCACCATGTGAAGAGTTTTACAGATGACATCTCGTATCCTGATAAGCAACAGTTTCCATGTCACTTGCAAATGGTCTTGTATTATGGTGCTGCTATCGTTAATATCAACATTACATTGTCTTGCTTAATACAATAACTAAAGCCATACTTCTTCCATGTCAGGTATGTTTCACCTCTTTGAAACATTATTCTTAAAAGGATACAGCTGTGTCCAGCAGTATGCTATACAAACGTGTTTGATTATATATTACCTGTGTTCACCTGTTACATGTATACACATTTTGAATGTTTCTCTAGTCAAACAACACACATGTGCATGTACATGTGCTATGTGCATTTGGCTTTACTTACATGTACGTGTTCATGTATGAAACGCTTTCATGAAGTGCATTTGTTCTACTCTGACATCACATTTAGAGCTCATTTTTCCATTTTACGAAATAAGCCAGTTTGGTATCTCAATGAAGTAGTCCATGTCAAAGGTCACTGGGGTTAAAATCACTCACGTGATGATACACGATGATATACGTGATGTTACGCGGATGCCCATTCTGTTTGTTAACAACACGCGAGCGTCATGTGCCCGGGTCCGTGCGCGTTCATGCGCCTTCGATGAGCATTGGATTATCCCGAATGACCCATATTGTGCGCATGCACAGTTGAAATACCCAACTGGCTTATAACAGTACACGTATGTTCTGAGCACATGCACATGGCTGCACAGTGCACACAAATGAAATACAAATGGCTGCATTCAGATGTTTTCAAAACTGTTCTACACAAGGGAATGAAGAGTCTGTGCTGTATAGTCATTTCATAAAACTCATGCAGTCATTCACAAGTATACACAGCCTTCGTGTATTTCACAGTAAACTAGTGCGTCAAGCTCATTATAACCTCCCCCCCCAAAAAAAAAATATTCCGACTGTATTGTGATCTTTCCACTGATTGTAAATGTTACAATTGTTTAATAAAGTTTTAAAGTGATGTGTATAAATGTAATGTATCATTGTATAATAAACAATGTATAGATATATGGCAGACAATATAATAATGATGTAATCTGTAAATACTTAACCGTTTCTCAGCGCCAAAGGTGACAATACGATACCAACTATCAACAAAAAAAGGCGGAAAACCAAACTGTGAGTGCTAAATTTCATTTTCATTTCACAGTTTTTCCAAGTTAGTTTATTTTATTGTCACTTTTGTCAGCATTGTATAATAATATTGGCAATTATGTAAGATGTCCAAAACTATACACAATCACTATTATTGTGTAAATAAAGAGGAACAACAAGAGTTGAATAACTGT
>JASAOE010000833.1:0-25000 GCA_029964075.1 Patiria pectinifera | reverse complement strand
ATAGTCCAGCCATCTAACTTTCAGGTTCAGTCTTGTTAAATTAGCTTCAGTGTTAAATATCAAACTACTCTTGAAGTAAAGGTGCACCGTATCACAAGTTTCTGTGTAGCATTTATAAATAATGAATTGAAATGTAACTTTTTGATACAAAATGTCTTAGTCAATAAAAAAAAAAGAGGTGGCAGTAAAACAAAAAAACTGCACATTGTATGATTGAATTGCAGTTGAGAAATGACAAATCTGTTCTTGAATGTACAGGATTCAGTACGTCTACTGGCTGTAGAGGCCTGTGTGAATATTGCAACATCATTATCACCTGAGGACACAGAGACGCTTATCATGCCAACACTCCGAAATTGTGCAGAGGATAAATCCTGGAGAGTACGCTACATGGTGGCAGACAAATTCACTGATGTAAGGGTTACTTGCATCCAGATTTGTTTCATTCTTTGCAGCTATCACAGTGAGCTGATATTTGGGGTCAATGTCATTGTACACTGTTTTAATTCTCTCATATTAAGACTAGTGGGTCTTTCCATGAACACTGAGTGGGACATTTGCAGACATTGCCAGTGGCACCGACATTGTTTGTGCGTACTATGGGTTATAAGCATGGGAACCAGTACGCGCACCCAGTGCATCCCTCCCACTGGTACTTTTGAAAGTGGTCTCAAAGCGCTATCTATTTTGCACAGAGTCTATTCCCAGTCCCAATTGAATACCTGGATAGAACAATAATCATATGATGAAAGGGTAAATAAAAGTGTCAAGTTGACACTCTGGGTTGCAAAGAATGTGTCACTATCAAATTATTGAAAATGTCCAAGAGGAATCCAAAGTAACGTTTGGACCACACAATAAATTGAAGTAAAGAATTCATTAATTGTAGCTGGCGTCATTTCAAGCCAATACATTAGCTTGCCGTCTGCAGCAACTTTACTAGGATAGCATTTATTAAATACTGAATACCTCTGACTTCTGAGTTCTGTCTTACTGACAAATCTGGTAACAAACAAATCTGACATGCCATAGGCACCTTGTCAGTTCAGGTCTACCAAGCTGATGGAGTCACGAGGGATTTCATCCTTAACCAAAAGTGCGAAAGCTAGTCTCAAAGGATACTTCCATAGTTGTGCTGTCAATAATTTGAAGTAAATGGAGTGTGAAGTGTACACACCTTTGATGTGGAGTCCGTGTAGTTGGATTAGATTCAGGATTCCATGACAAATACAGAAATAATTACTTGCTGAATTCATCTGTTTATGTGCACATAACTTAAGATATGTTTATATTGTGTGTACTGTATTCAAATTTCACCCTGGAAATCTAGTTCCATTATTTCTGTTTACTCCTGAAGCTTCAGCAAGCTGTTGGACCCGAGATCACCAAACAAGACTTAGTGGGAGCATTTCAGAGCTTGCTGAAAGACTGTGAGGCAGAGGTTCGTGCTGCCAGTGCACATAAAGTCAAAGCATTTTGTGAGAATTTGGCACCGGACTCCAGGGAGCAGATCATCATGACCAACATTCTTCCATGTGTGAAGGTAAATGGGTGCTGACAGGGGAATGGGTCAGAACATGGGGGGGGGGAGCAGGAACCAAAATTTAAATATCTAACATCGTATATTTCTGAAAGATTTGTTGATGTCTGTGTATGTGTTTTACATTTACCCCTTTTCTTTACCATGGGCGACTTTTGTCGACCAGGAAACGACACACAGAGCACTTTGAACACAGATTTATTCACTGCTTTTCAGCAAGCTGGCATGTTAGTATGTTTGGCTGCCCATACATCAACTATGTACTAGCTGAAAGAGTGTTTCGGATCGTTCCAACGGTGTAGTGTAGTGATAGTGTTACCACTACACAAATCTAAGAAAAGTGCTTCAAAAGTATCCACACACAGTTTTAGGTATTGAGTGCCATTTGGTCATGTGGTGAAAGGGCTTGCATTATTGGGGCCAGATCAACAAACGGGCATAACTTTCTTATTTTTGCACATATGGCCTTGATCTTTACATGTGTTTTCGACTTGTGGTCCATTTTTCATGCTCTAGTGATTTCCGATTGACTGCGCGCAAACAGTTGGTTCTTGGGAGAGCCAAGTCAATAAACCATGTGGTAAAGTAAGAGTTAATATCAATAAAGACTACTTTTTTTATACACACATTTGTGTAAAATGAATGTCAGGCTCCTGAGGCTGAGATTGGGGGAGAAAACAGGAGATTCATATTAGGGTACCCCTGACAGCAGATGAGAACCTGTTAGGTAATTTGGGGGTAAGGACTGTCAAAATAGAGACTTTTGACTGATGCATCTGAGAATGGAAAAACGGACACTGCTGTCATTCTTGGGGGACTGGTACTTGAAAACAACTGTTGCATATTAGGTGCACAGGCATACAACTCATCAATTATAAACAGTGTTCTTTTCAGTCACATTGCAAGCAAGGAGGTAGACTTATTATTACAACACAAGTAGGACCTTTGGAAGACACTTAAGCGTATAAGTTATACCTTTGGGAGATGTGGAATAAGCCAGTTCAGTATTTCAATGACCCAAGGTCATTTGAGTGACATGATGTTACGAGATGTGACATGCACGCTCATTCTGCTGGAAATTTACACGCAAGCGTTGTGCGTCCGCGTTCCTGCACCTTCAAAATGTTTGAATATCCCGAATGACCCGTGACCCATACCATTGTGCACAAGTGCAGGTAGACATTCATTGTCTCCCTAATGCCTCAGGCCCTATTTAGAGGCAAAATCTTACCGTCGCAAATGGGCTGGATCGATTGCCTGTGGTCCAATTTGTTAAAAAAAAAAAAAAAATTGTGGGAGTTGGATACAGTAAAATTGGGGTTAGAGGTCGTTAAAGTTGGAAAACAATTTGTGCACAAGTTTATGGGAATGTCTCCCAAGTAACCCATTAGCCCCCCCCCCCCCCCCCAAAAAGTCTTCGGTTTCTGGTATGGAACTTGCCCCAAAAGTGGTGAGGTGACACAGCTTCTTTTTTTTTCTTTTTTTTTTCTTTTTTTTTTTTCTTCAAATGTCGGCTGATGACTACAAATGGTACCCAACTAAATTTAGAACAAAATATATGGGAGCCAAGAGAGGCCACAGAAAGCTTATACTTGATCATAACCCCAGCTAAAAACACGTTCTCTCGTATGCTGCCATCGTCTCTTCATCACACCTGCAACTCGGTGGAGAAAACCGCAGGATTCCAGTCAAACCAGTGAGTTTGGCAGTTATGAGACCTCATCTTGCATTGAAAAAACACTTATTAATTTTGCCAATGCGCATGGCTACAATGATGCGCGTACATACCAGAAACCAGAGACTTTTGGGGGGCCTTACCGGTAAATATTATTATTCATGGTTTATTTCATACAGAATATGACACATGGCAGCCAGGGAAGTAGTCAGAGTATCACTTGTTAAGCCAAAAAAAAAAGTCTCCAGTTTCTGGTATGGAGCTTGCCCAAAAAGTGCTGCAGCGATGCGGCTTTTTTTTTTTTTTTTTTTTTTTTACCTTTTTTTTTTTGGCTTCAAATGTCAGCTGATGACTGCAAATGGTGCCCTTAGTGCAAATATATGGGAGTCCAGAGAGGCCACACAAAGCTTATTCTTGATCATAACCCCATCTAAAACACGTTAAAATTGTGCAGCAGCAGGATTCCAGTCAAACCAGTGAGTTTGGCGGTTTTGAGGCATCATCTTTCATTGAAAAAAGAAACTTTTTCAGTTTGCGCGCATACCAGAAACCGAAGACTTTTTGGGGGGGGCCTTATCCACGGAGCCAAGTCTCCTGTAAA
The DNA here is from genome assembly GCA_029964075.1 of Patiria pectinifera. NCBI lineage: Eukaryota > Metazoa > Echinodermata > Asteroidea > Valvatida > Asterinidae > Patiria > Patiria pectinifera. The sequence continues at coordinate 21,184 of JASAOE010000833.1, read as the reverse complement.
ACGTCTGATATGTCTAGACATGCAAATAAAGGCATTATGCAAGCCCGCGCCAGCCAATTGGAGTCCAATTTACTAAATCATGCCGTCATTTCATTCCTAAGTCGGGGACTAAATGGTATAATTGGTCGATTTGAATGTAGTGTTTTGTAATACAGTAACAGCCGGGCATGATATTTGCGTAACATGATACAGAGTGCGTGTCACTTTTTTTATGCCCTGCGGCGAAGCCGAAGGGGCATACTGTTTCCGCCTTGTCCTTCCTTGGGTGGGTGTGCGTGTACAAACACTGCCGTGTGGGGTACCGGAACAATTGGAGGTACCGCACAAGGAATGCCCACCGACTTGCAGGGTACCGTTTTGGTACCCCACAAGTTTTTCATGAAATAGATATATAGATTTTACTAAAAAACTAGGAATTTCCAAGGTGGGTTGATCCGTCGCAAATGGAAGAGTTTTAGAAAAGGGATATTAAATCCGAATTTCAGCCCAGGAAATTAACTATGGTTAAAATAAGAGCATTTTGACATAAGTGTGCGACGTTGCAAAATTTTAGTACACGAGAACAAAGGAAGTACCCCACTTCTATGCCTATGTAAGCGTGTGTGTGGGTGTCCGGATAAATCTTGTCAGCGCGATAACTTGAGAAATACTGATGAACTTCAAATTTGGTTTGTGGATTGTTCTTGGTAATCCAAAAAAGCCTATTGCATTGGGGGTCGAAAGGTCAAGGGTCAAGCTCACAGTGGCTAAAACAATAGAAATCTTGTATTTATTCTGAGATCATAGGGATTAAATTCATATAAAACCTACAGAAAACACTAATGCTGTCAATGAATGTTCCATGTGACCAAGGTACATGTAAGTTGATGTTAAAAGAATGGTGTTTTACACGAGAATACACGAGAAAGTGTGGATTCGTAATTTAAGAATTCACGAGGCGCGAAGCGCCAAGTGAATTTGTAAATTAAGAATCCACACTTGCGAGTGTATTCTTCGACTTAAACCATTGCGTCAAAAGAAGTTATTGGCATTAACAGTGAGTGGAGATGAAAAGACTTGGGATAAGTGTTGCAACCTGACGCCACTTCCGCGACTGTGTACAAAGTCTATGGAGAGTCAAGAATTTTTTAAAAGTATTTCCTAACAAAATTGGAAATATTTCTCAGTCCCAGATTCGTGTCTCATTATCATTTTTGCAATGAATGCCCTTCATTGAGATGATATATGGAGAAAAAAAGTGGCGTCAGGTTGCAACATTTGTCCCGGCTTCTTCCGTCGACAAATTGATAGTTCAGACGATGTTTTCTTTCTGACTCGAAGTAGGTTTTGCAGTGATGGCGGAGAATCTGACAGGGAAGATGCATTGGTAATTTCGGAAGGAAATTTTCACGCAGAAGTTATTATAGAGAACAATTGTCCGACGCGTTCAAAGTGTGGCGAATCCACACTTTACTAAAGATTCATCGTTCCGAATCCACACTTTGTGACCAGTGTAAGCGATTCGTAGATCCGAATCCACACTTTTAACAATATTGTGACGTCATAGCAATGGTTTAAGTCATGGGAACAGTCATGGTTGCGAGGCATTTGTGTTTGTAAACACACCTGACTTGTTTAATCCATTATCAGTGACGCACAACAGATGAATGACCGAAGACCCAATATAGAAGCGCCCGCTGATTGGTCAAAATCTAGAGGTCAAGAGGCAGTTATCTTGCCTACTTAATCAGCGAATCTGCTCACATGTCATAGACCATGGCTTTTGCCATGCTCTATTACATAGACTACCAGGAAAGGCTGAATAGCTGAAATTTTACAAAAGTTATACAGCAAAGTTTGGCCAAGTTAACATTGTACAACTTGTCAAATCACTCAAGTCGGCCGTCTGACTAAAGTCCTGATTGTCTGTAATGCATTTCCATTGAATTTTTTATTTCTAAGTCGGCTTTTATAAGTCGCCATTTCGCTCAAGTCATTGTGTTACTCTCGTTCCCCTTTCCACTTTCCACATCGACTTCCTGCACTGCGGTTGGCAAGAAGTGTCGTGTGAAAAGTGGTTTCGCTGGCCGCGGCACGGCTCGTGTGATCGCTGCATACATCAGTGTCGCTGCATATGCGCATGTACTACTGCATCTGCATCGTGAGCACATCAATACCAGTGCCCCCTGTAGTCATGTACGCCTGTGCTCTTTCCATTTTTAGTGTCGTCTTATTGAATGACTATGCAGTCAATACCACGCACATGTATTACTGTTTTGTACACATGGTCTCCACTATACCCCAAACGTGATGATACAATTCAAGGATAACCCTCCCTTTGCTTAAGAGGTCACCAATGGTCAAAATTTTCTTCCTCACCTCCTTTGTACACTGTGTACAAACCAATGGGGGTTCTTGACCAATATTGACCTAAGTAATAGCAGGCAGACAATGCATGTTACCTACCATAGGAGGGTTAATTTGCTGGAATCAACTAAAGCATTAAGGAGATAAACCAGGGTAAACCAAAGCCAATTACTGCAATGAAACATATGTGCAAAATGGCCATTCATGTAAGTCAGCAAAATGACGACTTATGGCAGATGTCGGCATTCAGGTAAGTCGTCACAAATTTCCGGGTCCTGAGAGTGCCGACTTGGCTGGAGTTTACTGTATTAAAAGACACTTAATTAAAATCTTTTAAATCAGGGTTAAAATAAAAATCAAAGTGAAACTTGGAAGCCTTAAATCAATTGATAATAATTTTAAAACACGCCAGAAAATGGATTGCAAAACAAGCTTGATCGGATCTCAGAAGCTGCGGACCAACAAATTCGTGTTCATGCATCGTGAGTCATGTGATTGTGGATAAAAAAAATACTTTGAAATTCTGCAAGTGTGGGAAACTCTGATTTGTTGCATCTTTTAGTGCAACAAGTTATGAAACAGTCTTGTTTTGTCTGTCTGCGTCCCCATTATCTACTAGCACGGCACAATGTATCATGTTTATTATATACAGTGTTTGACATGTCCAGCAACTTGACTAACGTGATTATTCATTGATGCAACCAGTGAAATGCATTAGCATTACGAGAGCGCAATTGAAGGTGTAACATGAATATATATATTTTTTCTTGATTCTTAGCCGATCAGACTGCTCTGTCCAAATCTGGTTGCATTTGCCATACGTTTTGTACTGACCCAGAAACAAGTTATTGAAGTCGATAATTGGAATCGATGTACACGCATATTGGATTCAAGGATGTACAAAGCGTCCATGCATGTAAATTGGCATGCATAGGCCTCCCACACGCCACACATACTATATCACAGCTCGGTGGGCGGCGGACCAACAAAAACTGGCCATTTACCAACTTTATAATTTTTATGCCCCGCGGCGAAGCCAGTGTTGTAGTCTAGTACCAAAACTCGAGTACCAAGTTTTCCGAGTATACACAGTGCCGAGTACGGGCCGAGTCTGAGTAATTTTTTGGCAGCAAAGGTTGTGCTCTTCTTGTTGCTTGCCTTTATCAACGATTTTTGTAAGTTCTTGTCCCCTATTTCATTTGTTATTATTATTGTTAGCGGTTTACTTTATTGAAGCCACTCTCACAGCCCTAAGGCTGCATTTAAATGTCAGTACAATAAAACACCATAAAAGAAAAAAATAATAAATTTCAATGCAAAAAACGCTTAACAAAAAAAAATATACTTAAAAAAATGCAAGGAAATTACTTAAAATTTAACATTTTAATTTTCGATCAAAAAATAAATAAATAAATACATTATTTAATTAATTAAAATAAACTAAGGCTAGCATATCATACAAAGACAACAAAAACAAACAAATTACTGAGACAAGGTGGGAGGGAAAGGGGTAGGGATGGGAAGGGATGATTGAGGAAGGAGGTGGGGCGGATAAAGCAGAAAGTCTCTGGCTAGGTTGGGCTTTACAAAAATAATACCAGTGTCGTCATAAAATGTTAGAGCGCCCATTTTGAAAAATGTTTATATTATTTTCAGTTGATTTATATTGTGGCAAAGATTATGACATATGAAATAGATGTCAGCCCAACCACTCTGCGTTTGTAACTCAACAAATGGAACCTCTAGTTTTTTAGTTTCAGTTGCAGTGGTGTTTCCAACCACACATTAGGCCCCAAAAAATATTGTTTTGTTGCCCTCACCCAATCGACCCAAAAATCTGGAAATCTCTGGTCGGCTTTTTTTTTAAATGCCTTAATTTTGCATTTCGTTAAAAACATACATACCTAAATGGCAGTACTGTTCAAATTTACCGTATTTTGACGGATGGTGTAATGGAGGTAGAGACCTGTAGCATGTGGTGTATATGTACACTAACTGCACGCATCATATCTTCAATGTACATGTACGTACACAGAAATACTGGATTGGTGCATGCAGTACACATAGCCTTAAAAACCGTTTCGTGTACATGTATGTTGGGAACCGGTAACTGAATGGAATCCTTGACAAAATATTGATCAAAGTTGCCGCTTAAGCTTCATAACAGTAGGACACGTTGAATGGAAAATTAAAGAATCAAAAAATTTTTAACAAGAATATAACTGTAGTGATGAAAACCAATCTTCTAAAGAAATCCTTTTTTAAAAATATGCTTTGCTGGTACCCACTATTCACTTTGTGCCCTTGGCCGGATGTTACATTGTACCGCTTGTGTGCATGTGCAAACACGATAGCCAAGATGGACGGCTACGCAGTGTCTGTCTGGTCCATGACAGCCATGTTGAGAATAAAACAACTTTTCAGTTGCATTGCAAATATATATATCTATTAAATGGCGATTTTGCCAAATAATTCCATAAGTACAACACAAGGCATCCCAAAGTTGTTTTGTCGGATATTTTTGTCTCGCTGTTGCATCGAGGGCCCTTACAAACTGTTTGCCGGAACCTATCACTGTGTTGGGTGACCTTGGTTTTTGCTTCTTACTGTTGTCTGTGACTGTATGTGTACTTTGTATACCCCCCTCTTCCCCCCCCAAAAAAAAATGTCCCTGACCGACTGACCGACTGTTTATTTTTTGGCTGTTTATTTTTTGGCTTTATGCATACTCAAATTGAATATTAAGCTTTGAAACTTTCCTCGGCAGGAGTTGGTGTCTGATGCAAACCAACATGTCAAGAGTGCTTTGGCATCCGTCATCATGGGCTTGTCTCCAATACTGGGCAAAGATAAGTAAGTTGCGATATTGTATATATTACTGTCCCGCCTTTCTGTAGTGAGAGCATCACAATTCCACTCATTTTCAAGTGTTTGGTACGGTACTTTATTTTGTAAGATATAACACTTTTTTAAGGAAATAAGGAACAGTCTGTATGTGGTAAAAACTGTATTAACACTTCCAAAAGTTGTGATTGACGGGGGGGGGGGGTCATAATGATTGAAAAAAACAAAAGTAATCTTGATTTTTTTTTTAGATTAACCCTAACGTACCTAAATCCATCAAAATCCATCCCCTTGTTTCGGGGGATTTTGGCAGACTCCGGATACCTCCATATTGAACAAACTGGGGGATTTTGATGGACTCAGGATTTGAAGCCTAGCGGAACTGGTGGATTTTGATGGATTCAGGATACCTCCATTTTGAGCTATTGGGGGACTTTGATGGATTCAGGATCTCAACAGTTTAACTCTTTTGCAATGTTTGTGGTCAAGTACCGTAATTTTCGGAATATAAGCCGCGCGGCGTATAAGCCGCAGCACGCAAAAATCTGCAAATTAAGATTTGAAGTCGGCGTATAAGCCGCACCGGCGTATAAGCCGCACCGACCGCTGCGGTTTCAATTTTGTAAGGCCTCCAAATTCTAGTCAAAATGCTCTGAACCAGTTCCATTTACACTACAGAAGCTATGAAAAGGGCCACAAAAGTTATATCAAATCATTTACAATCGATACTTTTACAAACAAATATGGGAATTGATGAGGAATAAACACCGGGAACTGCTGCCGGCTGCCCCGTCATAGCACGGCAGCCTGCGCCACGCACGCCGGTGAATGACAACATTTTCCCACAGCAAGTGAGAAAGTATGAAACCCACCGTGTGTTGTCTGACTGGAGCGCTACAAATCTTGCTTTGTGGCAACAGATGCTGATTTGTTTTGTCCTAAGAATAAACAGGTCCATTTTTACCTCAAAACTTATCCACTTATTCAAGTTTTGATCGTAACTTTCTTCGGAAATAGTCAAAACGAAGCGGACATTTTAATAGACGAATCCATTAATTTTGTAAGGGGTGATTTAGTCCCTCTTTTGAGTTTTACATCGTTTCTTGAATACATTTCAAGAAAACAAAATATATTGCAATGTTGAACAACTGATTATGTAATAGAAAACTGTTTCGAACGCCATACAAATTTTAGTCGTCTTTTTTCTTATTTTTTAAACAGCGGAAATATTGGTAATTATTGTTCCCAAGAAAGAACACCCCTTTGTTACCGCAAATGGTGTGGTCCGCTGGGGGGAAACATGCTGCATATAGCTGCTGCACTGTACCAGTATCACATACGGCTGGTCGCAAGTGTCAAAGACAGCTTTCATCACCGTACTTTTTACCGCTCGGTACCTTTACGTGAGACGTGGTTTCGGTTTGCTAATGACTTTCTTAATTTATAATTCATTTCAGCAACACATCTCTTCTTGTACCAGTACATTAAATACACATGTGAATCTTATTTTTAGTCTTCAAGGCTCGGCGTATAAGCCGCCCTGTGTATAAGCCGCAGTAAACATTTTCATGGGCAAATTCAACATATAAGCCGCGGCTTATATTCCGAAAATTACGGTAAATACTGCTGGCACTAGCCCTGCCAAGTCTGTCACATACTGTACAAACATGTACACACATGTACTGGGTGGACTTGCATGGAGGGTCACGTGCTGGAGGAAAAATACAAATAATGCGCGAAAACGTGACGAACGCAACGCTGTTTACGCACAAAGAACACCATGTACATCGCTAATAATTATGTGTGCGCATCGCGTAAATACTCGGTGCGCATTTCTTGCTTCGCATGTGTTGAGCTAGGTCACGTGCTGGAGAAAAGATACATTTAGCTCCATTACTTTACGTTAATTTGTTGCGCGTCTATGAGAGACAACCAAAATGGCGGAGATTTATCGCACAGTGACTGGGCGCGTGTGGACGCGCTGCTGATCTAGTCTTTTCATTCTACATGTATATCTATGGTTTACGGGCTGAAACATGCGCTAATGTCTTTCACACAAATTTTGTGCGCGAGACGTATTCACTTCGGTACTGATCCATGTTGGGGTCGCCATGCATTGGTGTATTTTGATGGATCCTATGCAACAACACACATCACAATTTTCATGCGAGCATGGTATCCTGAATCCATCAAAATCCACCAGAAATTTAGGTGATGGATTTTGAAGACTCTATGGAAAAACATGCTGTATTTTTTTTTATGCCACCATGGTATCCTGAATCCGCCAGAATCCATCAAGACTTTTGCTGGTGGATTCTGGCGGATTCAGGATACCTCCAGAATCTACACTGGGGGATTCTGATGGATTCAGGATACCAGCATTTTTTGCATGACAAAATTGGTGGATTTTGGCGGATTCAGGATACTTTCTAGTAAAAGAGCCCCAGGAGTTAGGGTTAAAGTTAATGACTTGCTGTCAATGTCAATCAATTGGACAGCAAAGTTTATGTTTGCTGAATGTAAACACAAGCAGATATACTCTACACTCAGTCACAATCTGTCACTGGTAACCCTATCTATCAAAACCTATCAGGCTACAATTTTGAACAGGTCTGTAAGCTGGCATCATGTTGGTACAATTGACAGGTTAAAATGGCTGCTTTACAACCTGTCCTTTCTCTATGGGTCAACCAATCTAGCAAACCACTTCAATGGGCTTTGGCAGTTATGCGGTGTAATCCTGACAGATTTGTGATGGTTGGTGACCAACCTGAACAAAAGAAAAAATCACATGACGTGAAAGAGAAGTATTGTGCCAAGAAGTGACCACTCACTTCCTTAAACTTCCGTGTGGAATCGTGGAACTTGATCACTTGTTCAAGCATGAACATTTATGAAATAATTTTGTGGTGGTCATTGGGTAAAAACTTTAACTTAAACAGGAGACTGAAATGTCTCTTGGGACGGACACTTTTTAAGAAATAAACTTGAAGTATATATTTTCATTTTCATTAAAGCAAATCTGGAGTCTTTAAGTTGGATTTTTTTCTTAAAATTCAGAGGAGATTGATACCCAAAAAAGTATTTTAAAAAAGAATCAACATTTCACAAACATTTTAAGTTTTTTAACTTCCTGAACTAGAAAAGTATGGATTAAATGTAATGTGCAAAACAATGAAAAAAACGAATGTAAAAATATGTTCAATGTGGATGATTCTTAAAAATAATAATAGTGAGATCGAGATTTAAGTTGTCCTCACCACCATGCTCTCAATGGTCGGAAATTCACGATGGTCATAGCTGGCCAGCACTGGCCATATTTCGCATCGCACACACAGCGCAGTTTCATTGTACATACGTGCACTGTGCAGCGGCTCACGTGCTGTGACCGATGACTACCAACAAATTTGCGGAATCACATGGCTGTTCCGCTTCAAGTAACATGCGTTAAAACCTCGTTATAAAAATAAAAAATACATACACACAAAAAAGAGAAATCACATTCTGGGATTTTAATTCGCAGAAACTCCCTTTCTCCATCGATGTTTGTTCACTATTTTTTACGATTTAAATTTGACCAGTTACGCTATGTGTGTGTATGCAATAACTATGTAGGCCATTGTCACTGGTTCCGGTCATAGCTTTGATTCTGTTACCACGCGGTGGGAACCAGTGAATGGCAATGGCACATGGCCTAGCTGGCTATTGGGCACTGCCGCATGGAACTCGTATGGCGGCATGGCTTTGGTATCGTGTTTTGATCATACATACGTCTGAAATATAGGATCGTCAAGATTTTGCATAGCGAGATGAAATAATTGCGTGTGCAACGATTATTTTGTGCACAAATGGCATGTGTAATAATTATATTGTGCGTATTGGCGGCTGAAAAATGTGATCGGCAATTTTGCCTGCGTGTCGGGCTACAATTCCAGCGTATCGGGCTGTAAACACGTTTGTACATGGGGAGAACCCTGATGTACGTATGCATAGGGTGGATACATATGAGAGAGTAGACAATATTTTTGCGTCAACGTTTAAGCCTCCGTTTTCATATTGTATTTCGTCCTCGTCATCAAGACTCACCTTGTATTATTGTCCCTAGTAAATACGGTTTGCACCACCCTTTGAAGAAAATGGTTCATTTCTTCATTCATAAAATGCAAATTAGAACTAGTACATAGGGTATAAACCACTGAAACTACTGAAGCTTGTCTTTGTTTCTTGTGGTACGGTTTAGCACACACATATTTTCACTACATCTTCAATTGCACATACTTCGTCTATACAGTTGGCTCCCGATTTTTCGAAAACAAACACATATTTTCAGTCCTAGCAAAATTGTGCACATTTCTATGGGGAGCAATTCGCTTAAGACGAAATCGGACAGTATGAAATTTCTGTTCCAATGAAAGGTTTTGGCGACCCTGTTGGGTATAAAAGCAATGATAGCGACCCATTTATTACACACACAAAATAAAACCACAAAGCTTTACTTCACATTTTTCAAATTTTCTTTCAAACCTAATCTGAAAGCAGCATAATTACCGGTACGGTCATGAATGGATTTAAGTCAGTTGATTAATCTTGCCGATACTGCAGTACATTCACTAATTGTGCGCTGTGGTTACCAACAAAGGCCTGTGAAAACGTGCTGATGATATAATGATACAATGACGCACAGACAGCAACAAAAGAAACCAAAAGCTGGGAACAATCACCGAGTACGTGACAACTTCTGCACCCAAGCTGACATGAACGACGAGATTTACGTGGACACGCTGCTTCTTCAAGGTTTCAATGAATCAAGTAAACCAACAAATTCAAATTTATGGCTTTTTTTTTCAGTTAAAAAAAAGAGATTCGCATATTGGTAAATAAATATAAAGAATGAAACACACCAGATCAACAATTTTCCACCAACCCTTTATTACCCCAAAACGATTCCCGTGCCAATGAAAAAAGGTCTCAAAGTTAATACGTTCATATTCCCTTTTCATAACCTGATTGAACCAAATCCAAACTTAAAAACATCGCCTCGTCACTGCATTATGCAGACCGTGGAGATAACTATGAAAATGCATCTCAGGTTTTCTCAACGCAAAGCCAGGTTTCCGTCAATAGACCATTATCATGTTGCGACCATTTCAATTTGTTCCATTCAAATCAATGTAACCAAAGCAAGGCTGGTTCCTTTTATCATTCAATGCTGTAATTGGATACAGGGAACATGACTGAAATGGTGGCAGGATAATGGTCTATAACCCTCTCCTCTCCAAAATATGGTTGGACTGGCACCCTCTTGTGGTATGATCCAAAGTTTGTCATTCCAGAGAAATAATCTCATCACAGATATGTGAGCGATTGCAAAATAAATATATTAAATTTGATGAATTGGGAGCAGCCATTTTTTTCTCGCAAGGAAACAATATTTCCTCTGTTGTAGGAAATGACGGCATACTAGGCACAACAATTTCACAGGATGCTAGATGCTATTATTTACATACAGTCCAGTAGAACATTTCCTTTTTGAATGTTAGCAAATGGTGTTGATCAGCTTTAAGTGGCAGTGGGTATGTGTGTTTAAATCTTAATGCGTTCACAAATGAAAATTTAAAAATTTAAAAGGTTCAAGACTGAAATGAAAATGATGATGTTTTGATATCATTAGATGAATTCCCAATGATAAAGTGGTTTGTTTACTTGCAGAACTATCGACCATCTGCTTCCCCTATTCCTGGCTCAGTTGAAGGATGAATGCCCTGAGGTCCGTCTCAACATCATTAGCAACCTGGACTGTGTCAACAATGTTATTGGTATCAAACAGTTATCACAGTCATTACTACCTGCCATAGTGGAACTTGCTGAAGATACTAAATGGCGTGTACGACTGGCAATTATTGAGTACATGCCGCTACTTGCCGGCCAACTGGTTAGTAGCCGTGACTCAATTGTGCTGAGTTGTGCATGTCATGAAGCCACATGGAGGTGCCAGATCATCATGCTTTCATGCATGCTTGCTGCTTCAGTGATCATGCACATCTCTATGCTCAATGAGTATATCATGTATTCTTGCTACTTTTCTGTTGCTGTCTTCAAAATCACTGTATGATTTGGTGTGGGTGTTTGTGTGTGTGCGTTTATAATGGGGTCATATCTTTATCATGCCCACTCCAAGTCTATCTGTTGGTTGTCTGCTGGTGCAGTCAACCGTCAGTGTGATGAGGGTTGGTTTTAGTTACACAAGCAGTAATATTATATATGTTGATCGTTTTCCGGTGCACTTGTTTATGCTGTGCTGTTACTAATCATAAAACAGAAATAGTCTGAAAACAAATTGTAGTTTTTTTTCTAGATTCTGTCCACTTGTGCTAACAAGTGGAGTGAGAGATTGAAACCGCATCGAATGATGATAAAACGAGTGAGCAGCTAATTCTCAAGCAGATTTAACTTGTGTACAATTAACATATTAAAGAGAAGTTTGATCCAATTCTGTTCCAACATCAAGATTTCTTTACAAGGAAGCTACATTTATTCAGTGAAGAGCATTTTGCACTTTTAAGCTGATAGTGTAAGCTGTCATGTGACCAATATACCCACTTTTCCATTCTCAACCAGATATATGAATAGCATTTTCTTTTTCAATGCAAATGTTCACAAACTGTGAGCAAATCCTGAACAGCAGCGTTTAAGCATGGCGAATGTTAAATCTGATCAGTGAGTAAAGTCTGTCATGAGCCAATGTGGCCCATCAGGCCGGCGTTTATCTCCGGTTTCTGTAGCATGAAATGACCGAGAATATTTCTGTTCCCCCTAGATGGGATGCTAGTCCATCACAGGTGACTCCTCAGCTTATGTCAGTACCCATTTATACTCCTGGGTGGAGAGAGGCAAGTGAGGATGAAGTGGCTTGCCCAAGGACACAACATATGGCCAGCGGCAGGATTCGAACCCCTGACCCTCTGATCATGAGTCACAAACACTAACCACTAGACCACTTGATCAGTGCATTTCGATATTCAAAATTTGATCAAGTCCAACTTAGAATCATTGAAAACTGAATTAGGTACTGTACAGGGTGTCTCCAAAAAAGTATACCCATCCTTTGATTGTAAATTATCAGAAATGTACTGAATATTTAGAAAGAGGTAGCTTGCTAGGAATTACGATGAATTACAGGATGTCCTCTATCCAATGATACTAATTTCATTACGTCATTGTCAGGATGACTGAGCAAATAGGCCTCTATGAAAAAGGTCAAAATCAGCACTGTGACAAGTTTTTACCTGGGTGGCAAAGGGCAGACAGATGTATTATTTTGCTGTTACTTAGGAATATATGATAGGCCAGGTCCACCAAATGTAGGCTATCTGGATATGATCATTGACTTTATGGTACGGTACCACATATGAAGCTGATCTTCCCAAGACGGTGACATAGAGCTTTCAGATGGGTGTGATAAGCTTAGGAAGGAACCCTGCCTCACATACTTGAGGCATCGCTTGGCAGAGCTGTTGGTGACGGGGTGATTTCGTTATTTCACAGAGTTGAATGGCCCCAAGATCACCAGATCTCACTCCTTGTGTCTTTTTGTTGTTGGGTCACTTAAAAGATAAGGTTTTCACCATGCCCAAGCTAACATTCAAGAGTATGAACTGGGATAGTGGATTAGGCGAATCAGCGCCAAGACAAGGAAATATATTATAAGACGTGCTTTCAGAGACATGAGGCGACGTTGTGATATTCACCCTAAACAAGGCCAAAAACAAGCCCAGTTACAGGGCTACAAGAGAAATTAAAAGAAGAGTAGGTACTCAGGAAAACTGAAGGTAGGAATTAACATTCCTCTTGAACAGGAGAGATTGTAGGTTGGAGGGAAACGAGCACCAGCCAAGGAATTCCAAAGAGATGCAGCACGTGGGAAAAAGCTATTGGAATATCCTTTTGTTTCACATCTACCCGGTAGGTGCTGCAACAGTATATGATTGAGAACAGGCAGAAAGCCAAGTGATTCTCTTAAACACTCTGATTGGCCGAACCAGGTTGGATAGACTAATGGAGCAATGACCATGACAATATCTGTAAAACAGAGGGTGGCAACAGACCTACGGTGGAAAGCGGCTGTAATGATGAGCCCAACTCTTCACTAACCAGATTAACTATATACGCTTCTGCACTCTGTTCAGTAAAGATAAGTGACAGGCAGAAGCTCCAGCCAAGATGTGACAGCAGTACTCCATAAGGGGTCGAACGGTTGTCTTATACAGGATAGCATCAGGAGGTCAATACCTTCAATGGACCCTATGGATACGTATTGTCTCTATAGTGAGATGGAGACGGTAATTTCATTTCTTAGCATGGAAGGTTACCATTTCTTCCTTCCCCACTTCAACCCAATCTTCAAATCATGATGACGTTGTACCCCCACATCATTGCAAAAAGTGTAAGAGGAGTTGGGGGAAGCACAGTAGAGAGTGGAGTCTTTAGCATGGAGATCAGCATGATCAGAATTACCAATAGGAGGAAAGATGTTGGCAACACAATAATCAGGGTTGACCACAAGAAGAGGTCGAGCAAGTGTCTCCCATCAAAATCACGATCCAAGATAGTTGTGATGATTTTATCTGAATAAGATCATGAAAAATGGAAAAATGAAGCCCCAGTGCCAGGGATATCAGTATTGCGTGGTTGTATCAACCAATCCTTGTCTTGGACATTAAAGTTACCACATACCATGATTGGAGCTGCAGGGTGAAGGGCAATAGCCCAGTCAGTGCTGTCGTAGATGGCATCAAGCGCTGTGCGGGATGAGGATGAAGGTGAGCGATATAGGGAAAAAACAGATACGTAGTTGAATGAAGAAGAGAGAGGTGAAAAGGTGTGAACTCATGGGTGTGACACTCCTACCACAAAAATGAATTAAAAGATTGAGTGATCAGAAAGCTCGTCTCATTGCATTTCTTTAATGAAGCATCTAATCATTGTCCGTATCACCACTTTTCCATTGTGTACATGTACTAACTTGTCACAGTGCTGATTTTGACTTTCATAGAGGCCGTGTTTGCTCAGTCTTCAATGACATCCTGGATTTGTCCTTGTAGTTGCCTCTTTCTTAAATATTCAGTACAGTTCTGATAATTTACATTAAGAGATGGTAATCTTTTTTAAGACGCCCTGTATAGTTACACAAATGGACCACATAATCACAGCGTTGAGGATGTAAAGTACAAATTACAAAGTTGAGACACATCCCGTTCAGTCCGTTCTTAGAGTGCAGTGAGCTCTTCGTTGGTACCCATCACTTGGTATGTCTTGAAATGAAGCCTTTTGTTAAACAAGTACAATGTACACAAAATCATGTTGTCACCAAGCTAAATTAATACCATTGATCTTGCGGATTTCTAACCCATCCAATCACAGTGCTAAGGGCAGGATAAATGCATTAATTTTAGGCATGCTCCAGTCAAACTATGAGGCAGAAAGCCTTCATTGAAAACTGTTGTGAATATTTAGGTGACATCTCGTCATTCTAGCATAGTTGACATGTACATTTTTTCTGTCAAACCACACGTACATATATGCCCGAAAGCAATGAGGAGAATAATTTATTGCTGAATGATAACCATACAGGTCACATGTCTTCTGACAGTTATCTTCTTTCTGCACAACTTATTCTTATAACCTTTTTCCTTGAAATCGACAATCAGTTTAAAATCAGTGCTTCATTCTCTGCTGTCATTTTTAAGCTTACATTTATCCTTCGTTTTATGTGATCAAAATAAAACTTTAATTATTCTTAACTAAACCAGTAGTCCCACCCATTCCCCTGCTAATAAAACTAGAGAAAGGTTTTAAAAGTTCATATAATAACATTTCATACAAATGCAAGCACAAGCTAGTGGTCAGCTAAGGGAAGCAATTCACTCACATCCATTAAGACTTGCATTATCTGACTTATCCTTTGTTTAAAAAAAACCCACCAAGTTCTTACCAATAGTGTTGAATGATTCCGGAAAGTTGTCAAAGGGACACTTGTCCTTTTTGCAGGTGTGTCTTTCCAGGAAGTTGGAATAAGCACTTGTAAGATTTGAACACATTTTGAGACAGGTGTACAGGGTCACCCAGTGTAACTAACTTATTCATTTGGATTGTAACTCTTCCTGTTGTTAATGAAAGATTTGGAGTATTAGGATGTTTTTCAGTATAAATTGGTTTAATGGGTTAAAAATGTAATATGGACACCACATTTTGCCATATTAAGTAAGTACTGTAACTTTATTGCACCATGTTTTTTCCCCCAAGTATTAACTGAGAATATTTCTGACCATTCCTAACATGTAGTTGGAAAAGTTAATGTGAAGCCTTAGTGCTAACCTCAGAAATCTGTTAATTTCTTAGAAATTTCAAAAGTACAACTTTAGAATGGCTTGTTGTGTTCTCGGCTATTCATCGGGGAAAAGGTGTGCATGAAACTTTCAAATATTAACCAAATGTGGTAAAAATGGTGTGTCCACGTTGCATTGTTAACCTGTTTTACTTTAAAATATCATGCTGAATAGCATCCCAATGCTAACAAACTTTCTTAAACAAATAGGGGAGTCAAAACAAAATGGATAGAATTTTCCTTACCTTGAGCAACCCCTTATACTTAATCTACAAATGTGGCCAAATATCACAGAACGTGCCCCAATTTTGTGCAAATAAAATCTGAAATTTATCATTAACCCCCAAAAGAGCCATGTTGGGGCCATCTTATGGGGGGGGGGTGATTTTGCTCCCCTTCTCAACTATCAAAACTTCAGTAACTGAGTTAAAGACAATCCAGTGTCCATGCAAAGTTATTAATTTGGACAAAACATGTTTGAAATTAAGATCATATATTTATTCCATTTACATACCAGTATAAGTGTGTTTTTCTGTGAATAGTCAGTGAAAACAATGATTTGAACTGTATGTCATAAAATAGACATTTTGTGGTAATGCACATGTTAGTGCCAAGCATTGCAAGACATACAAACCTTAAAAGGCTTAGCACAGACCCCCCCCCCCAAAAAAAATGCTTGGTAATTGGACTTCTGCGATTGAATGACATGTAAATACTGTTCATACATAGACAGTGATTCATACGCTGTGATTGGTCATCCTGCATGGTATGAGGGCGTCCCTTTTATTTCTTTGGTTCTCATTTCCGACCGACCTTATTTTGGGCTCCAGGCCCCAGGGAAAACAACTATTTAATTACTACCGATCCCGTCTGGACCTCATTAACAAAACAACAAATAAGAGCAGTTACAAACGCAGGGTCATCGGGCAGGCAATATTTCATTGGACATTAACGAGTGAGGTTGTGAATATTTTTATGTTAAAACAAAAAGAAGAATCACAAAATTCAGCCTTTTCCATTGGAACTATTTTCTTTAATTTGAAGAGGGAAAAAAAACCATCCCTTTGGGTTTTATGCACATGTTACTTCCAGATCGATGACATCATCAGTTAAAAATGAGCAAAATGATTATTTATTTAGTTCAAAAAGCACACATCATCATGAAGTGAACATTTCTGATAACACCTAACTTCCGGTTTGATGACGTCATGGCTTTAGGAAGCCCAAGGTCAACATTGTAGCTGATATCATTATTTGTGCTACAAACATCATCATTGGACATGAATCAATGATTGATTGGAATAAAAAAAAAACACAATGAAAAGTGATTTCCAAATTCTCCCAACAATAACTTGTAGTTCAGTAACATCATGATTCTTGCATTTGGCATCCCTCACTCAACATTTCCATCATATTTTTAATTTTAGTAAAAGTGCTTCCATTTTCTAGTTACATTCAATTCTCAATACACTTTCGGTAACATTGGAAGTAAAGGTCATGCGGTCTTGTTTCCAGGAAAAAGAAATGTAGCTCGAGGCACCATTTAATTCAAACGATCATGGTACTCTATTCAGTTCAAAAGATATTTTGAAAATGTGATCATAAATTGATTGTTATTTGATGTGTAATTACATCACGATAACTAGATTTAATTGTTTGTGTGCAAACATATGGCTGTTTGGGTAATTTGTTATTGTATGCTTATGTCATCATAGACTGATGGGACATGTACATGTACTGTAGAGTGATCAGGACCAATGCAGTCTGGTGGATATTTGCCTTCAAAATATGTACCTGTAATCATGGTAATGTGATGTCACATGTCACATCATGACGTTTTCAAATTTTTGTCTATAACACATCCCGGTCTAGGTACATACCAAGATTCAACCCAATCAGACTTATAGTTATGTAGATACTTGTCTTGGAAACATGCGCTTTTCATATGACGTCACGTCACATGATGACGTTGTTGTGACATGACTTCAATTTTCATATATATAACACATACCGGTCTACATACATGATGACGTCATGATGACGTTATCATGTGTCACGTGATGTCATCTTAAATATTGCATATTTGAATATTCTATATCTACAGATTTATAAGTCCGATTGGGTTGAAACTTGGTATGTAGGTACACCGGGATGTATTATGGGTAAAAATTGAGGTGCCGTCATGATGACGTCATCTTGTGATTTTATATCAATTTTTGATTTTATTTTTTTTTACCTCTAAGCCTTATCTCATCAACAGAACAAGCTGAATTTAAAATCCTTTTTGTAATAGGTTTGTTAAGTCATACATATTTTGCCAAAAAAATTGACAAGTATGTGATGTCATGATGATGTCATCAAAAATACAATTTTTCAAAATACATATAGGGTAGGTCTGATCGTCTTGAAACTTGGTGGGTTGGTAGATAGATAATATTACTAATATGCAAAATCCGAAGTGACATGATGTCTTCACCTAATTTTCTATTAGCAAAATTATTCTACTTGCAAAATTTTAAAAATGCCAATCAGATTGACTTCAAACTAGGCACAGACAAAGACCCCAAGGTTAAGTTGGCCCTGGAATAATAATGTCATTATGACCAACCCTACTACTCCAGAGGCAAACAAATGAGAACTAGAGAAATAAAAAGGGACGCCCTAATGAAGCTAACATTATGCGAGATGAAACTATTCACACAAGCATGGGCAAAAGGTTGACACTGGCTAACTTTGTTATCTGTTGGCAGCTCTGTGTGTCTGTCATATAATATGTGCTGAAGATTGCTGCTGCTTGAAGCACTGACAGTGTAATTCTCAGTTGGGCGATTTAGTTGGTGCCTTACTGATTACTGCACTGTTCATTAACAGTGGTCTCAGCTGCAGCAATCTAGACATATGTTATGTGACTGGTTTCTCTTTATTTCATAATACGGTGAAGTATACAGTAGAACTTTGCTATAACGAACAATGTAGTCCACAAAAGGTGTTTGGTACATGTATTTTGGCCACCGATGCCCAGTAATTGTATACAGCATTTGGGGGGGAAAAGGGGGTGGTTTATTATAGCCAATTGTTCAGTGTAGCTATGTCAGTTGTAGCGGCGTTCTACTGTATCTACAAACCTTCACTTGCATAGTAACAAATGCCTTAATCTTTAATAATCAGTTTCGTCCTCCATATAGAAAGAAGACAGATTTATAGAGGTTAAGATTTGACCTTTCTTGTAGCTGTTAAATTTGAATGCTTTGTGAATGCTTGTTTTTCAGTTTTATAAGACTAAAGTCTATTAGGACATGGACTGCATTCTGTCTCGAGTCACAAATTCATTGAATTGGAATTGACTCAAGTCACATCAGCAAAAGACTTGGACTATGATTCTACCATCACAACTTGGACTCGGACTTGACCATCACAACTTGGACTCGGACTTGACCATCACAACTTGGACTCGGACTTGACCATCACAACTTGGACTCGGACTTGACCATCAGGACTTGGACTCGGACTTGACCATCAAGACTCGGACTCGGACTCGGACTCGGACTCGGACTTGACTATCATGACTCGGACTAAGACGACCATCGTGACTTGGATTCGACCATCATGACTTGGGCTGAGACTTGACCATCATGACATGGAATAAGATTCAACCATCATGACACAAATGCAAATGACTCTTTAGTAGCGAAGACTCTTTAGTAGCGAGTCACATTTTCTTACGAAAATTTACCTTTACAAAACATATCTGATGGGTTTTTGTTTTAAAAGTAACGTTAAAGCAATGTTTAAAATCGTTAAGCCCACGAATTAATCATGAATTAAATATATCACATCAAAGATTTTATTTGCTTTGAAAGTACAACAATCATGGGAAGTGGGAACCCTTAATATAGAGGTTATGTGTATTTAGTTCAGTGTGAGTGAATAGTATGCAGGGATGCCACTTTTCCTGCTGTAGCTTGAATTCTAGCTTTTGTTACTTTGGAAAAAAGTACTCCATTCCATTTTTGTAGGTTGCGAAAATAAATCCTCAAGTTGCGTCCACTGAGGAAAAAGGGAAAAAAGCTGGCTACATGTGGTGGTTCGGCCAATAGGAACATTTGTTACATGTTGTTTGATAGCCAACAAGAAAATTAGTTACACACTTTGTGTTGTACTTGACTCGTATCTAGTGCACTCAATTCAAGTGCAAGCTTTTTGGGAAGACTTGCACATTCACATTGTGCATCGAACAATAGTTTAAAGGGAATATACAACATTTGCTTTTGCTGTAATTTTCAGAAATGGATGGATTTGGGGATTAGTATTTCATAACAAATATTGTTACACTGACTTGTTTGAAGTTTTGTGTTCGCGTAGTTAACTTGAAATGGAGCAATTTTCAGACGTCGGGAATCAGTCTAAAAGGCTTGTACCTGTTCATTGATGTGTAATTTATTGCAAACAAAATTCAGACTAAATATGGTAAATTGGGGGCAATATTTGAAAAGAAAGCCAGTTTTTCCAACGCTGGTTGGCGGACCAACGTTGGGCATTGGAAATTGATACAAAAGTACCACTTTTCTTAAAAATGACAGCACACCAGGTGCCATGATTTTACAAGATACTTTAGACTGTCATTCACTAACAGTCCAGTAAGGTATTTCATAAAAAGTTAGTTGGTTTTTTTATGTTTGCAAATGTTGTATATTCCCTTTAAAAGCTAAGTGTATGGATGTGCAAGTCTAGGATAATTGTGCATGCACTGCATGATGAGTGGAAGTATTTATTGAACATTAGTTGCAGACACACGTACATAACACGTGTGTGGTACATTGCAACATGAGTATGTATGATGCATTGCGCTTGTGTCAAAAAAACAAAAAAAACAATTGGCGTTTGAGCAAAAACAAATTATTCAAATACAAGAAAAGTGCTAACTCCTCATTCCCTTGTACAAATAACAAATTGACACGCTCATGTACGGTCCATACAATCATGGATGTGCACAAACATGGATGCGCCCCAGCCGGCTAAATTTAGTATGACAAGATAGCTATTTAGTATAGTTTGACTATAAACAAATACAGGACTTCTGAGAACATAATTCTGTTTAGTTTACTCTGACTTGAATTGCCTCATTACAGCGTTATCTAGCAGTAACCATAATATGTTGATTTAATATATTGGGTTTTGCCCTTAACCAACCTATTTTATTAACACTGTACATTTGTATACTTGGTGTTGTCTGAGGGCTTGCAAGACAAATTCATAAGTTTACTCAGGTGGGACTGCTTAGTAGTGTATATATCTGACCACTTGACCATCAAGCTTGCCTGGGTCGGCTGGCAAGCTTGGCTCATGTGTTTATATGCTGGTGATGCCTTTGAGTGGTAGGGTTTATTCCATTCCTGAAATATTATTGATTAATAAAATAAGTTCTAATGTGTGTCATTTCCCAATCTGCTGATGTTGTTACAGGGAGTGGAATTCTTTGATGAGAAACTCAACAGTCTTTGTATGACATGGCTTGTAGATCACGGTGAGTAAAGGTCCAGTAGCAGCTACTGGAACACCACTAGCCTGGTCATTATATCACCATACTCTGCTGCAACGACAATAAATTGT
>JASAOE010000831.1:0-19784 GCA_029964075.1 Patiria pectinifera | reverse complement strand
AAAGTGAAGAAGGAGTTATCAGAGCTATATTACATCACAGACTGTTAAGTAACCACCTAATGGTAAACATGCGAAACAACCCCCTCCTTAGTCACACGCATAACGCTATGGAACAGTCGCAGGGACGGAAATGACTACAAATATTATTGATAGGTATATATTATGATATGATGAAACTAAGTAAAAGCAGTGCTCACCAGGAATATTGGAGCTGAATTTTCGGTCTGACTAGGCCTTCATCTAAGCTGGGAGTTGGACTGGGAGCTGGGAGTTTGATGAAGGCCTAGTCAGGCCGAAAATTCAGCTCCAATATTCCTGGTGTCGTGGTGAGCACTGTTTTAACTTATTTTCATCCTACATACTTATCTAGAGTGCTACGCAGTTCTGCTTCATTTTTGTACGATACTCTTGATACATACATTTATTTAAAACAACAACAAAAACCATATGAGATGCATGGATTTTTGAATGACTTTATTGAACCAGGATGGTAAGTCATATAGGTACACACGAGTACTAGAGGTTGTCAATATGCTCTTTGCACAGAAAGACAACTTGGAATAAAAGCGAGGCTAGAAACGCGAAATAAAGACTCTTTGGCGTCGATACTGAGCTATATAATAAGGAAGAATCAAAGCCGTTGAAAGTTGCCAGTAACCCTATAATTTCAACTCAGCAAAGCAAAAGGCACAGACAGCAAGCTTTCAGAAGGGCCAAAGTAATTATCATAAACAATGTTGACAACACTGATCAACGGGCAGTAACAAACTTAGGACGCAAGCGATGCATGAAGGACAACTAACTGTACGTTGCAAGATAGCCACCTCAGGCGATCTGTGCAGTTCTAGACAAGATAAGACACTGACTGACAATGACTATTCCTCCATGCAATAACTGAGCACATCATGTAATCCTGGCCGAAAGCTCTATGCCGAAACTAAGAGGAAATTTATGAGGATTATCAACTGATTATGTGCAGTTCGAGACAAGATAAGACACTGACTGACAATGACTATTCCTCCATGCAATAACTGAGCACATCATGTAATCCTGGTCGAAAGCTCTATGCCGAAACTGAGAGGAAATTTATGATGATTATCAACTGATTATGTTTGTGCACAAGAATAATGATTCTTCCCATTTTAGTAAATATTGCACTGCACGTGCGTTGATAATTCACTTTTATTGAACGCGGAGGAGGCGGAGTTAGAGGGTAATGCGATTGTATTTCCTGGAAAGGCATGAATAAACCTTTGTGCATTGTTCTTACTAAATTAAAGAACACCTTCTAAGACACCTGCAACACATAATGCATGTTATGTTATACAGTTACACTTGTTATACAACGGTCATTACTACTAGGTCAATTACATTTTAAGAACTAGAGTTTCGCGTTTGTTGAGTTACAAACGCAGAGTGGTCGGGCGGACAGCCTTTTCATTATTCACTGCCCAGTTAAGTTAGGAATATATGTTTATGTAGAAAAAAGATCACGAAATTAAATCCCTTCAAGTACAATCAATGTTTCAAAAAGGTATCTTTAACGGTGTGATAAATTTCAGTAAACATTCTATGTGCACAAAAAGTTATTTCTGGTTTGATGACGTCATCAGTCAAAACTGGTTAGTGAATACTGATAAAGTTCGGAGAGGATAATTTTTCATTGTAAAGTTAAAATAACGTTTGAAAAAATGGGAAATATAATTGTGTTAATAACACCTAACTTCCGGTTTGATGACGTATTGATAACACCTAACTTCCGGTTTGATGACGTCCCAGCATATTAGAGATCCAAAGGTGAACATTGTAATGGATATCATTATTTGGACTTCGAAGATATGACAGGGATCAAATGATAGAATTAAATTAAAACTATGATCTTTTTCAAATTCTCCTTAAAGTAACTTCCGGTCTGATGACGTCATCAATTTGAAACCTTGCCAAGTTATCTGTGGTTAATCAAAGAATGTCAAGGGGCAATTTGGTAAAATTTGGACGGATGGTTTTACAATTAAAGAAGGGAAACTCTATTTCATGTGCCGATAGGGGGCGCCCTTTCGGATGATGACGTTATCACACTGTTTTTTTTTTGCGTCTTGCGTCTTCACTAAACACTTTCATAATATATATGTCTGTAGTAAAATGCTTCCGCTTTTGAGTTATATTCAGTTTTTATTGCACTTCCGGTAACACCGGAAGTAAAGGTCAGCGGTTTTGCGTTCGGGAACACGAAATGTTCCTCACGGCATAGTCTACAACCTCACAAAAAAACGAACACGATACTTTATTTAGTTCAAAAGATATGACGCAAACTATTTTGTTAAAATTTGCCCTTAAATCGCTTGTAATTTGATACCTGATGACGTCATGATATATATGTCTGTGGTAAAATGCTTCCGCTTTTGAGTTATATTCAGTTTTTATTGCACTTCCGGTAACACCGGAAGTAAAGGTCAAGCGGTTTTGTGTCCGGGAACAAGAAATGTTTCTCACGGCATAGTCTACAACCTCACGAAAATACGAACACGATACTCTATTTAGTTCAAAAGATATAACGCAAACTATTTTGTCAAAATTTGCCCTTAAATCGCTTGTAATTTGATACCTGATGACGTCATGATGACGTAACAAAATTTATAACATCTTTGTAACATGGTACAAGTTCACACTAAGTTTTGTGATCATGCCGTGAACCGTTTGGAAGAAATGCTGCTTTGTTTTGATGTCAGGCTAACGTCTTCATTTTGAATTCACCTAACTTTGACCTTCCGGTAGACCCGGAAGTAAAGGTCAAGCGAGTTCACGTACATGACAAAAAATGTTAAGGATTAATGGTCTATCTGATTACAGAATACAAACATCATTGATTGTTTAGTTCAAGAGTTATAGGTGAAATTAATTGGTCACTTTTTCAGATAAAATCACTTGTAATTTGACACCTGATGACGTAATCATGACGTCAGAGTAATATGCACCACTTTGGATGAGGGTCCATATATATTGAAAGTTACAAGTTCATATACCATAAACCGTTTAGGTTAAAACCCGCCGAGCATTATTGTCCGGAAAAAAAGAAAGAAAGAAAGATTAATCGCAACAAATCCAAAGAGTGGTCGGGTTGTGCCCGACCACTCAATAACTTGAATGATGCATTACAAGCGGTACAGGGCAACACAACAGGGTATGTGGCGTGCATGTGCAAACCGTTGGCTATTTGGAAGTGCATCTAGCCTAATGCATCGTGGCATAGATCCATAGATCCTGTATGTGTATTGAAGCAGTACCGATCGGCCGTCACTTATACCCAACACTCCCGTCTTCTCCTACATGCACAGTCACGTCATGAAATGGTATATTTTACGTGCATGAACTAAACGTACACGGCACGATGACTGACTATTTGTCAAGAGATTATTTGTCCAGAGATTAACTACACGTACAAGAAACAGTTCTATAAAAAAAAACTTATTACAGAATTTTCAAAAAGTCAAAATATACAGTAGTTCACTTCGACAGAAAACCACAGTGCAACTTCATTTAACTACTACTGTCTTTCAAAACATACAGAAACTAGAAAGCACTCAGAGAGCGCAAACCTCCACCAATGCTGAACAATTCCACGCCATATTGCAAGTACACCCAATATAAATACTCGCATATCAACTGGACTTCCACATTTTATTTCACATTTCAACTTCCCATAGTATCAAATGGTCGAGTCCATTGACCTGTTGGTTTTAATGGTGTGTGCACTATGCGCTCATCATGACTACACGCTGCGTTACCAACACACGTCTCTACACATAGCATATTCGCACACAGAAAATGGCGAAGAATCCTTAACAAAATCCTGCATCCAGACCCAGATCACTTCGATAATCTAATCGATTACCAAGGACCACCCCTAAAAACATTTCATGAAAAATCCGTCCATATCTGTTTGAATTATCCTGTTAACAGACAAACAAACAAATAAAGAAACAATCCAACGACGATGAAAACATAACCTCCTTGGCGGAGGTAATTACGGGTGAATTATTCCGAACCACGCATGTGCAGGCACATGCGCACTTCTTCGATCATCATCACGTGACAGACAAATTAGGCCACGTCCGTATTGCTTGGCTATACAGCTTGAGATTACACATGAGCCAATGTAAAGTGGCTGTAGCCGCTACCATAGTTTGTGTGCAATGTCGAGCCGTAGGCCCAAAGCACGCCAAGCCCGGCCTGCGCGTAACATAAGTACATCGTCCTTTCAGCTTTTCTCCGCCCCCTCTCTCTAAATCTCACCCTGGAGATCATTAATTCCATGACATTTCGGTAATTGGCCCGGCTTTAATGTCGTATTCTTGTGGTCGGTCATGAACGAGGCCGGGAACCCGATAGCGGGGAATGTTATTGAGCGGGTAGGGGGATCGAGGGACTGACTCGGGAACTTGGAGGTCCTGCCTAATGGTGCTTGGCAACCTAGCGTGAAGAACTCTCTAGTGTGGACCTGGGCATGTTTTCCAGCCGCCGAGCACATGCAGGCCTAGTACAAGCCGCGTCTCATTGCCTTGATCGATGTTGCTTCTTTGTTGACTTAAACAGCCATCTCTGGTTCTTGACCTACAATATATTGATGTTGTGGACGATTCTGAGCACGTCGTCGAACTGCAAACTCACCGAGGCCCCCTTGTATGGCGAGAGAATTGTGTCTGCCATTAATATACATAGCAACTGCCTCAATAAAGGATTGTCCCGTATTAAAGTACATGTATTCGGTAGCATCAAACCGCTGAAGTATATCGGCGATGGCCTACGTTTCATCCACGAATATCAACATAAACTCCGTCAATCAGATTAACAAAAAAATACAATTGGGGATACAGGATCTAACATTCCCAGTATAAAAAGGTTATTTCTTTTTTATAAATGTAATCAATCAGTGGCGTATCCAGGAAGGGCCAGGGGGCGCCCTCCCCCGGAAGTGACCAAACTTTTCTCAAATGAGGCAATTTTTCACTTGTGAGAGCCCTTCCACCCCACCCCCACCCCGCTCACAGCCTCAGCCCCTCCCGTCCGGCAGTACCTCTCTGTATCCGCCCTTGTGTCAATGGATGGACTTTTTCTTGCAACTTGACAACTCAGTGGATGCATGCATATGATAGTAATGAAGAGGCTGTTTCCTCCTATTCTACACCGTCCCGGGTGACCCTGGCGAGCCTGGCGATATATCGTCAAAACAAGTGCGAGTGCACAATAAGCTCTGGCCGTGTTGCAAGAATTCGGTCATGAAAGTCTTGCATGAAATCGATCAAAATGATCCCTGCCAGAGCTGAAAAAAATGCGACAGCGAAAAAGAAGCCCGCTGATGGCACATATTGAACACCATACACTTTTGGTCAATTTTCCGGGGACAGACAGACCGACCATACTGCCAGATAGGCCAACAGCTTGGGGGTTTGGTCAGTATCAAATCAGGGCATAAATGGTTATAGTGCGCATGCGCAAGGTTTACCGCCCCTGGAGTGGTAACAAGCATTTTGATGGACATTTTGGGGAAAAAAAGGGTGATAACACCCAAAAAGCTGCCACCGCTGCAATGCTATCACATATTTTCCAACTCTGGAGGTGTATACCTTGCCAAAAATCGCTATGACGATTAGTCCCCTCATTTGATACCGGTGGCCAACATTTTGGACCGAGGAAGATGGCCTAAGAGAAACAAATTAATCCACTCGTTTGCATGCACAGTTAAAATGAGTCCCCGAGTACAATGTGTAATAGTCGGGCTATGTCAGATCCATTCCCATCAATAATGGAAAAGGGTCGAATCTCTATAGACCATTCCGATAACAATATTGATACTAACCCGCATGGCGAAAGTGCTAGCTATTGCTAAGACAATGCGTCACAGGGCACTTAACTTGCACAATGGTTTCTCCATGAGTGGCGGCAGTGGGTTCGGTGTGCAGCGATCACGTGCCCAGAATCGTCCATATTTACAAATATTTACAGCTCATTAACGTGTGCCTCTGTTTATTGACAAACAGCAATGAGAGGGAATACTGAAAGTGCATGCCTACACTAAAATGTCAATCCGTGGTTACTAACGAGGCCTACCTGGAGGTTTGGCGGGCGCGGGTTTCCTGCCATCCTGGGTAACAACATCCACGCTCTTCTTCTCCATGATTCGGGCACTTCTCCTACCGCACGATCAATGAGAGTTCCTCAGCTATGCTCTCCTCCGTCGTACGCTCTAGAATAGGAGTGCAGAACTTGGAAGCTCCTTGGCGCAGTACCAAAACACAGATGAAGTGCCAAATTCGATCATGCTAGCTTTTCAGCCCGATCGAGAAACTCCTCCTTTTAGCTTAGCCTACTTGCCCGGGGCAATACACAGCGATTTAACGGTGTTTGTTTGGGGATGATCAAGAGGCTGTCAATCGTCGCTTCTCAATGGCAAAAAGGAGAGTTGCCGAGAGTTTTTCCGGAAGGCAAGTCGGCCCGAGCGGTCATCACAGTGGAATTTGACATCTGACCCTCCCGGGTTATTCCTCAGTTGTTCTCAAGTTGGAGTTGTCGAATCTGGGGCGATTATGTCACAGTTTATATGGTGTGCATGCAGTGTTTGACTGGAAACGGCCAAGTCAAGATGACAACTGAAATGCAGACCTCGGGTGCAATTGGTTTGGTTTGGACCCGCTTTGAGTTTCCCACAAGCTGTTGCGCAGTAACAGACATCAATGGTACTGATCACGTTGACCACAGGGGGTGCACTGCGGTAGATTTGCCACCTTTTAACCTCAGTACAAGTTCCATATGGAATGGAATGAATGATATTCAATTTGTTGAAGATGCTTTTTTTAGTCCGTCCTGATCTAATGGAATTTGTTTTCCACAAGTTTCCTTTCTTTGAGGTGTGTTTGATATGGTCCAGCCCCTCCTTGGAATAATAACAAAAAAGCACTGATGGTCACAATTACGGTAGCTGGGGTCAATGCACTTCCAGTGTTCTTGTGGTAAAGGCTGGCTTAAAACCAAGAAACAAATTCAGCCTTGGCAGTCAGATATCAAACAGGATGTGCGGCGAGTTGGTTGTGCAACTCACGAGTCACCTGTGGCGTTTGATAAAAAGGTAATGCGAGCGAATAGTCATGTGGTTTTATCCCGGCGCACAACACATAACGGCGACTTCCATGGATACGTCGCATAGCGCCAAATTTCCAGTCAATATTGCTCTGATTTGAAATCAAAAGTTTCACACGAACAGTTCGCACTGGTTGTTATTCTTTAGATAAGTCTCCTAATGCCCTTTTTGTTTTGGTAACGTGGGACTGGTCTGAGAGAATTCCCTTTTTCCCCCCTCCTGGATTAGCAGATAAAAACAAGATAACCCAAATCTCTGGAGCCTGTTGTTTTCGTAGTCCACGTCTTTCTTATAGGGCCTAGCTGTTTGGAAATCATACTGGGTTGCAGTTCTATATATGTAAACATGCTTGCTTCAGTAGAAGACAAGTACAAAATATTTTTCAAACCATTATCCTTGTGCTGATGTACAGACAGTCAAAAACAAGTACTATATGATTTCAACTCTATAGACTGAACAATATTTGTTGTATCAACAAAAACTCAAGTCAATGTTCTTCCTGTCTCGTTGAGAAGTCATTCACCCAAAATGACGCAGTGAGTATTAAAGGTACATTTACATGGCTCATCGGGTGCCCGAACGTTCATTAGGTTCAAATCCAAACTTGACATCTTCTCGCTTGTGTCCTTGGGCAAGACAATTTCCTCAACAACACCCTTCGAACAAGGAATTAATCGTTTACCTCGAAAGATTAAGAAAGAATATCTGTTTAATCAGCCTAATCGGTGAGCCGAGTACTCGAGTCACGTGGACTTGGGGGGGGGGGGGATATTAATAGCCATGTGATCAGGGGTACTAGACAGTGGTTTCCTTGATATGATAACATGAAGACAAGAACACATTGATAATTGTACATGTATGTGTTTTTTGTCGCACTATACACGAGAATGAAAGTTCAGTCACCGCCCAAAGAAAAAAATGCAAATGTAAGGAAAAACGACACACTTGGGGAACTCGCACAAAACACTAAAAAAAAACATTGAACAAATACAAGTGAAACTTGGCACTGCCACACAAACAAGTGACTATAGATAACAAACTTTTCGATCTTAATGGCCTCAGCGTATCAGCGGTATACTCCTCCGCTTTTTAGCGTGAGCCGGCAAACGTAAACAGGGACACGCAGAGAACCACTGATAACATTAGTCCTGAGACAATGCAATTGGGTCACCACATGACTGAATAACAGCATGCTTCCAATTTGGAAAATAACGAACAAATCCATTCAAAAAATGCTCCTTGCTTTTGTATTGAGTGCAACTTAAAGTTTGTAGTTATCTTGAAAGTCGGAATTAAAGGGAAAATACAACATTTGCGAACATCTAAAAACAAAAGTACCAAATTTTTACAAAATGCCTTACTAGGATGTTGGTAAATGACAGTCTAAAGCATCCTGTAAAATTATAGCACCTGGTGTGAAGTCGTTTTCAAGAAAAGTGGTATTTTGGTATAAATTTCCAACGGTGGTCGGGCGACCACCGTTGGAAAAACCTGACTATTTTTCAACAACTGCTCCAATTTACCATTTTGTTCAGTCCAAATTTTGTTTGCTATTGGTTATATGTTCATGAACGGGTGCAGGTCAGCTCGACTAGTTCTTTTATCATACAATTTTCCGACATCTATAAATTGATCCATTTCAGCTTTAGTGGAGTCGGGGAACCAGACTACTTGAACATTTTTGTTTTTCTTGGTTTTTCCAGCATTTTTCGAACGCAAAACTTCAAACATGCCAGTGTAACAATATTTGATCTATTATACTAACCCCTCATAAAGTAAATTTCTGAAAATTACAGCAAAAGCCAATGACTAACTGGCTGACATTGCCCACGCATTGAAGCAGCCATCCGCCACGTGGTTTATTTTTACGACAAGCAATTGGCCTCGACTCTATTGGCACATGCGCGTTCCTTCAGATCGCGCAATGATTGGAACCACCCACACGGCGCAGCAAGATCGTACCTATGGAAACGAGGCTGCAAGTTTTTTTTCGTCAGAGTTAACATGTGCAACGTTTTGGGTGATGCAAGATGGCGGGTCACTTTCTTCGGTCAATAATTAAACAACAGTGCAAGGAATCACATTTATGTGTAGCAACAGTCCAATTATTATTATTTTTTGTCTTCTCCGTGTCCTATTTTGAAGCCCCTGATCCAGGGTAGTTGCATAATGTGACTCTAGTTTGTTATGGTCAGAGCGTGTCATTTTTAAAAACTTGGCGAATGAGATATATAATACGTAGAGGGGGATGATGCTCAACCTCATTTCCATTGTGTATAGCAGTACGCTCCCAACTCTATCTGCTCTGTCACCCTAGTATTGGCTCATTTGCATATCCAATTTTGTTGGATAAAAACAGCCTCAATTCGTCGTGGTGTTAGTCACGAAAAAACACGATTATTTCTTATCAAACTTAAAATGCTCAGGATACCATCTTATCCAGTCAATGTGCAGCATCACATTTCATATGAGCAAATTGGAAAGGAAGGGATTGTTTTTTAGAAGGTGTGGACGTAATCATTACAATGCTGAAAATAACGACACCAAGTACACGATACAAATCCATTACTTGCTAATTTCGGTATCGAATCAGGATATACAAACAGCACGTTTCAATGCCAAGGCTTACTATTGGAAACGAGATTGAAAATAAAGAAAGCTCTGGGGACAGTCCCGTCGCCAGCCCTGAGCATCAAGGGGGCCATAGTACCAACCACTGGGCCCACTACCATAAACAAAATACATATTTACAACAGTAAAGCTCTTGTTGAGCACTGCAACCAAATAATTGGAAATGTATCTGACAACCAGCCCAAATTTAAATGACGCTCGGCACAGCCCGCCCAGCAAACCGCATTTCATCACATCACCGAATGAACACCTAGTTTACCTGTGACATCATCTACCCAAGATTCTTTCAACATTTTTTTCCCCGAGGTGTCGCCATACACCCCGCCACGCAGGAAGCCATAACATACCAATGTGGTCAATGTTTACATGTTTAGTTCATCTTTTGAACCCGGAGGTGTCTACCCAAACCTGTTGAATGATCAATATAAAAATTATACCGATCAGCTAGCCTGGAACTGTAGTAGCACTTACGATTTACCCGTAAGGTCCTCAAACTATTCCCCAAGCCTCGACATCCCAGGCTATACTCCCGAAAAGCCGATCTTACCCTTGAGGGGATAACATGTTAATCCCATATTCACACCTCAACGCCATTCTCGTACCTTACTCAAAATAAACAGCCGTGCGGCCAAGTTGCTTTCCTTTAACGTTTGTATATATCTCAAGTTCAAATGAGAAATCAATAGAAACCCGACCTTTCGCTCTATGGTTCCAGCTTAAAGCTCAACACGCTATAGCTGTTTTTCCCCTGAATGGCCTCGAAAAAGAACACGGACCAGATGATGTTTTCCGTTACAGATGTGTTGCTCGGCAAAGCAATGACAGCTAATACTAAAACAACGGGGAAAATCTGTATCATGTGCTAGTTTTGTACAGCACTTAAAGGGAATGTACAACATTTGCTTTTGCTGCAATTTTCAGAAATTGATGGATTTGGAGGATTAGTATGTAGTTAAACTGACTTGCTTCACGTTTTGGGTTCGGAGATGCTGGGAAATCCAAGAAAACCAACCATGTTCTTGTAGTCTGGTTCCCTGACCCAACTTATAATGAAACGGAGCAATTTATAGACTTTGGGGAATTGTAAGGTCAGAGAATCAGTCTTAGCAGGCTTGTACCCCTTCACAGGTGTGTAATCAATTACGAAGAAAATGCGGAGTAACTAAATGTGAAAAAGTAGGAGCATTTATTTTTTAAAAGCCAGTTTTCTCCAACGCTGGTCGGCCGACCAGCGTTGGAAAAATATAAGTTTTCTTGAAATGTCAGCACACCAGGAGCCGAGATTTTAAAGGATACTTTAGACTGTCATTCCCTAACAATCAGTAATATATTTCGTGATAATTTGATCATTTTGGTTTTTTGATGTTTTCAAATGTTGTATCTTCCCTTTAAGAGAAAATCAAGAGTCTTAAAAAACGTATTACTGAGTAGTTCTTCGCTGGATTTAACCATGCTTAAACCATATGGAGGTACGATCTGCTTATCCGCCGTGCATGATAATCCTAGTCCGGAGGGTGAATTTTGTACAGAAATACAGATGCTTGAGTGTGCTGCAGACTCAGATCATTGGCCTAGAAAATTAAATAACAGCTTTCGCCAAAACCAGATCGTGAGTGCCAGAAATGGACAAACCGGGTGTTGGCACTGGCGGCGCATCAATTATCACGACCGATCATGCCATGTTTTAACCGCAACTGCAGTTTAAACTAGGACATATCCCTATAACTATTAGTTTGTCGTTACCTTTAATCTTGTCGTATATTAGTTAGTCATTGTGCTTTTCCATGCCCCTATGACTATTCAGAAGCTAATTAATACATGTACAATCGAGTGTACATATGCAGGGCGGGTAAAAACGACAGTGGCAGAATTCGAAACAAATAATTTATGTGGTTCGCTCCATTTTATAAAACAAAACACATCCATTAAGTACATGTTATTGGCTAGTAACTGGGAACATTTCACGTAATTTGCATAATCAATTCCCAAGTTACGCCTATTTTATTAGATCACACAATTCAGCTGTCCACCACTGATCATTTACCGTTCTAAGAACTGATGAATACTGTTATGGCATTAATACAATGAAACATGGACGTTTTCCCACCTTAATGAATGGAGGAGAACTTGCAACTAAAAACATAGCAAAATTAATTTGTCATTAATATTTCCAAACAAATAGATGAATTGTTTCTCATATTCAAAACACAAAATCTGACAGTAAAATTAATGTTTCAGTCTTAACTTAAATGATTAAAATCTCATTTGTATTGGAATGCTTGTGCATAATCTGTAATTCTCACTCGGCTCAATATAGCTTCCAATGACATTCCATTGACAGCTATATTCTTGCAGTAAAACGTACATAACTTCTGATATCATTTGTCAATATCAGTATTTTTTTTTTTAGATGAGTGGAAAAACAGGCTCTATTAAGATATACTTCAATGATGTTTTAAATTTGGTTGCTTTTTGAGAAAAAAAATCATTTATTTGGGTCACTTTGTTTTTTACTAATCCTGTGCACCCGTAAACTAAATGGAAACAAGTGCAGCTAGTCGTATAGGCGTTCCTTACTATTATAAATTCCACTCAAGTGTCTCAGTGAGTGTCTAAGACACACCGTTACCCGAGGACAAACAGGTAAAGAGGAAGTGCATCAAGGACTTTCGATCGAGGTCTGAGATTTCACACACAGAATCTATATATCAGCTGGTGGGGAGGACGTCATAAGCATATATGCAAGAAGGTGCTTATCTATGCCTTACCAGTCCATGGCCTCATAGGAATGCACACCAATTAGTGCAAAACACCAAAGAACAAAAAACAAACAGGGAATTCACTAATCATACATGCTTGAGGCTAGAGATCCGGTTCGTACAGTACATTACCTGATGCGTTTCTTGTGATCATCTTGTAGTCCCCCATGGTCGCCCTTTTACGGCAGCTGCACCCGGCCAGGCCCCGTGTTAACACGTCCTATCCGCACGCGGCATTCGCTTCGGCTGGATCTTGTTTCTTACATGGAGCCGATGTACTTCCTCTATTACTACTTACATGTCGAAAGGCGGGATCTGAGCAGACGTAGACATGGGCAGTAGGCTATAAACGCGATCGATTCCGCGGAATAATCATAATGCAATGCGGGAAAACTCCGGGGATTTATTTAGACTACATTATTAGCGTAATGACTTACCCATGGCGATCGAGCGTGCCTTGGCGGTCGTCCTCCGGCAGTCGAATAGCTCAAACCTCCCCCAAAATAATCCGGCTGGGGACGCCCCGTGGACAATTCGTCAGAAACACCGAGGGTATAAACTTGTTAATAGAAGAAGAAGAGAAAAAAAAAAACCAGTCGTTCACAAATCAGTTGAGACGTCCGGTGGTGGGGAAGCAGACGTAAGAACCCTTTTGCAGTGGTAATATGTCACTGTATGACGCATTTTGGTGTGGCACTCAGGTATGACTTGCCACGCGGTGGATATATACCTTGACGTACACCGCACGGTGCTTTTTAGAGGTCACACATCACACGGTTACACTCCGTCGAAGGACAAGAATAAGATAGGACCGTGATTATTGGGTTAACCTTACAACTTAATGATCACTGTTATTTCGGTTGTGTAAAAATCAAACGGTTGTGTACTAGCAACCTGTTGTGTAAACTGTTGTTTACACAACTTAATTGTGTAAAATATTACACAACTTGTTCATTTTTTTTACACAACTGGTTGCTAGGTTCATATAGTACACAACCGAAATAACAGTGTATGTACTCTTTCATGGCCCTTTGGCTGCGATGCCAGTATTTGGGGTTTTTTTCGAAATGGTATTAATAAGTTTTGCATATGCTTGCGCGCTCTCACGATAATCCCAAAGTATATACTATAAACAGAAACAATTGATGAAGTTTATGAATTGTTTAAAAGCCCGGCAGGTTACATTGAATTCTACCTCCAGAGAGAGAACTTACGTGCAGTGTGCTAGTTCAAGAGAGAAAAGGCGCCAACATTTCCCACGTTTCAACTGATGCTATCCTCAGTACAGAGTACCCTACAATTATGCAAGTGCCAAAAAAGTGTGAAAACTATAGCAAGATGAAGGAGTGCAGAATATTGGGCCACGCCGCAACTTATTTTAGTCTACCAGTCAGCACATCACTTCCCCTAGACCATCACTCTCTTGGGCGGTTTTATTTATTTACGTATTACCCGAAGGGGTCAAGCGGGTTCAACTCAAGCTGCCTGGCAGGACTGAGATAAGTGTTTTAATCCACCCGGCCGGGCTGCGAAATTTCTTTTCACAAACGAGATCGGACAATATAAAGAGGGCGCTCTCTGTGCGTTATGCATATTCATGATGTCCAGGGAAATTAGAGAATAAGTAACAAGGAATAATAGTTCAAATTAGGTTTTGCCCTTCACTGACGTTTAAACACTGTGTACTTAAGTGTGTTTGGGTGTACTCACTGTGTAACACAGGCTGAGTATACTTTAAACGTCAGTGAAGGGCAAAACCTAATTTGATTTATATCACCCCGACGCGGCAAAATTCCATCTTATAAGGAAAAATAGTGTTTAAACCACCACCGATTGGCAGCTCATTCGTGGACTGGTTGGAAGGAAGTCCTGACTTCTTTTCAGGTGATCCGAGTTCGAATGTCAGTGAACGTTTTTCACTTCTTCTCATTTTACCTTTTAAATAAATGAAGTGATGAAGGAACATTTCTCACAAGACGTAAAGCCTTTCTTGCTTGGGTTTTCTGTTATATGGAGAACAAGGCATTAGATATGCATGTAATGGACCAATCAGAAGATGGAAAGCGGATGTCGTTTGGGAAAAAAAGATTCGCGGCCGGGCTGAGTTTGGAAATGACATACAGCGTGATTTAACATGAGTTTGCATGAAGCATGACATATTTGGACCAAGGAGGATTATGTTGGTCACAGAGGGCAAGGAACAGAACAGATTCCCCGACTGAATTGGCGCGTGCTGCTACTGAGGCAACTTAACGTAATTGCACGGCAGTCCTGCATGGTATACGCACACGTATACGTCTCGATTTCTCAACACTGATTTTCTAATCGAAAGGGACAGTACGGGAATTGAAGATCCAATTTCACCGACCGAGCCACTGAGCCGCATGCAAAGCCTATCTCCGAACCCCAAACAAGAAAAATAAGTCTCACATTGCATCCAAAGTATGAGGAGGTGTTTTTTTCTCGAAGCCACAGGGTGGTACAAAAGGAAGGAAACCCACGTTTGACAGCAATTTTCACCTACTAGTTCAGCATATTTCAAAAACTAAATGTCATGGTATTAAAATTTTGATCTTTAAACATAAGTAACGAAAAAAAATGACTGCAACTGCTATTTTGTTTCTGAGATATGGTAGTTTAAGAATTTCATGTTTGTCCACGGACGGCTTTATTCCATCCGCTTGACTGAGCTCCGGAGCTTGATTTGAAGACAAATACTACACTAGAAGTGCGCCTATCAAATGCCCCCCCCCCTGCCCCAGCCCCGGGTTTGGTCACAACTTCATGCCCACGGTGGGGATTTTGGTCACTCAAAAACATTGTTCAAGGCGTACTAAGGCGTTCAAGGCGCCACAAAGTATGTATTATGTCGGAGATTGTTACTTAAATTTCGCCCGAGGGGTGGGGATTTTGTCACTTCAAAAGTGACAATCCCCACGTCTTGGTAAAAGTAAGCTAAGTAAGTAGGTTAAAGTGCCTGCCAAGAGTTGGTTTCCTTCTTTTTGCACCACCCTGTATAATGATATTAACGCCGAAATATCAATTCTTTTAGCTCTGCAATGTAGGCCCTAAAGCTCGTTAATTGTGTTTTGTCAAAGAAGAAATTTGTCGTCTTTGAAAATGAAGGAAATCTCTAAATTAATACCATCATAGGCATAGGCTTTAATATGCCACCATAAATTGTGAACTGTTGATGGTCCAAAATATGTATTGTTCTGTTCTTGACAGATGATTAAATATCTAGCCACTCCTCAAAAACATCAACCGTTTGAGTTTTCGATAAACCAATTTCATTTCTTTACTTAAAGTTGCAGTCAACCATTCCGACAAAAAATACAGTTGGATTTTCGTCGTGAGGAAATCATTGAAGTTACCACCTCAACTTTGGATGGTACAAATTATTTACAAAAGCGAAAGTGATGATTGATTTTATTTAAAATGTAACTTGAGGTTGACCCGTGTTTGACAGTAATGCACTGAGCACCTGGGTCCTGGTCGGTGTAGCCACTTTGCCACGCATAGGCCTACACTGATTTAATAAACCATTTCCCCCCCCCCCCCCCAAATAAAGTCCCGGGCCCCGGTCAGATTCGCCAAGAATCCGGGTCAGAATTGGCGATAAACTTGAACTTTATCCCTGCGGCCCATTTCCAAGGTTCCCACCTTGAATTCGTAGCGGGAAAATTGACAAATAAATCCGATTGAAAATTGCAACAAAGTGCCGATCCGGCTCCCTTACTGCTGTCGACGAGTAGCTGAGGCCTGCATAGTAGCCGATATGCACCTCGAATCAAGACTACCATATACCCAAATTACTTTTCCACGGATGGGATTTTCTTCCAGCCTTTTTCCATTCTGAGAAATCAGACACACCGATGACTTGAGCTTCTTTCATCCCAGTCCTCACTCAAATTTGTACGGACTCTCAAAGTAATCCCCGGTAGAGTAAATTGCACGAGGAGTAACCTGTTTTGGTGTGGTAATGCGAGGTAGACCTACTGGGCGCAGATATAACTAGAAAGCACTCAGAGAGCGCGCAAACCTCCGCCAAGGCATAAACAACTCCTAGCCATAGCACTCTTGAGTTGTCTTGTTAACAAAACAAAACCAACCAACCAACAAACTAATCATATAGGCTCCTTGGCAGGAGCGGGCAATACAGGACGGGAGGATCACGGTGGAGGCGCAAAGAGGCGGGATGGGGAATGATGATGATTGTCAGGAAGGCTCCGGGGGTTCTACGATTTTGTTTGTTCAGTTCGTTAACCTCCCCTTCGCTCATCCTACACCTTTCCAAGGATGTAGTGGTGACCTCTTCTATATTTCTTTTGATCTCATTGCATATGATATGGCCGTTGACTCGGGGTGTGAGCGCTTCCGTGTGCGCGCTGGTTTCGCTAATTGGAACAAATGTGAATCCGAAGGGAGATATTCTATGTTAGGGTTGAATCTCCTCTTTAAAATGACACCCTGATCATGTCATTACATTCACGGTTGACTCGAGCAGTGACCAATTTTGTGAACGGGGTCGAGTTTAGAGACTTCCGCCACTTTTCATGGTGAAATCTCTTTTTTCCCCACCTGCCTTGATTGGCAACCTATAGCCTTTCACTCTGTGACAAAATGACACCACAAAAACCACAATTGAAAATCGTGGCGCAAGTCTCTAAATAGACCCTTTCATAAAATTGGTCGCTGCTCCGTCAACCGTGAATGTTAAATGGCATGATCAGGGTGTCATTTTAAAGAGGAGATTCAACCCCTAACAGAGGATATCTCCCTTTGATTCTACATGTGCCCTACTTCTGTTCCAATTAGCAATAATATATCTCCGGTTTCAGGTTTTTTTTTATCCACCCTGTATAGGCCTACTGTTTCCTTTTTAATGGCAAGAATTAAGAACCAATACGCAGTACGTGTTTTGTGAGACGCCTATGTTTCCTTTTACAAGTTTTTCTTGCCGTGTGTGAAACGGATTAATGTTCACTGCAGCACTCCTACTTTGAGAGTGAAAAATCGTTGCCAAATTAGTACAGCAAGCACACAAGTTTGTCCCATCTTCAGAGTTGTACAATAAAGAGAGTTTTGTTTCTTTGCTCTGCTGTGTACATTTAAGCCACAGGTATTGTTGTAGGACTGATTAATAATGCCTTTTTAAAGTTTATTTGCGAGATGGCTTTCCAAATTAAAACAATAATTATGCACATCAATATTTTGACAGCGTTCCAGTGCTTTCTCGTTCTCTCTGTCATAGAAGAAAACAAACGGTATATCCGTGGCATGAAAGAAAGTACAATGTGCTCCCTGCGTGAACCATATGCACTTTTGCAGCCAGTACAAAAGTAGAAGAAAAAAACCTATTAAACATAGTGTGTAAAAGGCTGCAGGGCATCTTGTATAAGAGATTTCCTGTCGGACTAGACAAATGCGGAAGAATTACATTACGGTGGGAGTAATCACGGAAATGACACCGAACCCATGCCATGCATTTTGAAATCAACTTGTGGCAAACTGCTGAATAATTGAAACCTGTGAGG
Organism: Patiria pectinifera; assembly: GCA_029964075.1. Lineage (NCBI taxonomy): Eukaryota > Metazoa > Echinodermata > Asteroidea > Valvatida > Asterinidae > Patiria > Patiria pectinifera. Next base: position 1,722 of record JASAOE010000831.1, on the reverse strand, counting down.
CGAAGCCTATGCCTACAGGGACTTCCATAATAAACAATTATAGTTGCAATGCCGACGTCTGCAATGATCGAAGGGACAATCTGAGTCCCAGACTAAAACTTTAATAGTTTTGCCGGGATTCACTGCGACATGTTTGGGAGCTGAAGTATTATTCTTTCGACAGGGTTCCAGCATTGTGTTATATTATTACAGTCGACAAAATGGGAAGGTATAGCTAGTTTGGGCGACATTATGTCGACACACTATATGTATTCCGCAAATTTACTGAAACCAAACAGCGCCTCTATATTGTATCCGCCATATGTCTAAAAAAAGACAAATATTACTATCATTTATATTTAATAAAAAAAAAAACATGACACTGAGTTTTGGAGAGCGTCGAAACTGGCATCAGAGCTACGGTAACCTCGTCCCCAGGGTGTCGAGCATTGCGCGCAACTGCCTGCTCTATCTCTCCTGGTATTGGATCATTTACTGTGCAAGATTTTTTGAACACGTATGCAAATGAAGAACAGTCTGGAGCCTGCATGTGCGTTACGTTAGCGTTTGTTTTTGTTTGCGGCGTCTGGGTAAAAACAGCATCAATTCGTCGCGCCGGTGAGCTTTGAAAACACGATATTTTTGAAAGTTAAAATTTTGCTATCTGGCCCGCCAAAATGCAGTATTACATTTCATATTAATCGAGCAAACAAATCAAAGGAGTATTATTAGAATACATGGACGTTATATTACGATGATCGTGAAAACATGTAATGCGTTGAAATAACAACACCAACTTCACGATATAAATCCGTTATTAGCAAATTGCGATATCGAATCAGGATACAGGAAAGTTTCCTACCCAGGGCTTACTATTGGAAACGAGGTTGGAAATGGTAGCACTGGGGACGAGGCTGGAGCTACGGCTGTAGGCTACATCCAGTAGCGCATAATTATGTTATCACGTACACAATGTAGCTGTATTACTGTCGAGACCTGGAGCAGGTAGACACTGGTAGATTTGAAGACATTCTTTCTATAAAGCCTATTATGGGTCAAGCTCTTGAGTACGTCAGTCTTACCTTCTTAGTCGACACCAAAGAGCAACCCGTACCTGATCGCCGTTCAGATACTGGATGGGACTACCAGAAATCTCATAACAACAGCTTTCTTTTAAGCTTTCTCGGCAGGCCTGCAGAACTCACCGTAACTCGCAGAAAACTCCATAGTGTCATGGTGTCACTGCCAAAATCAAATTGTGCCAGTAAAACCATCAATGCTATTAACCTTCAGATCGTGCAGAGAGCTTGTGCGTTCGATGTGACGTGAATCTAAATAAGTCACTGGAGAGGTGAAGCCATAGGCTGGCCCCCACTGTAAGAATCAAGGGAATTATGACACATTTCCGATGACAAACCCGCTAAACCCAAAGATTAAACTTCTTACCGTCATTGGTTCGCATCGGGGAAACCTACAAAAGATTAATTGTGCAGAAAATCTGGTTTTCAAATTGTCGCTATCGACCTCCTGGCGATGGCGGATATAGGCCAATATAGTTTAATAATTCCAACTCAGACCGCCAACGATTCATTCCATTGATCGTTCCGGCATCATACGTACCGCACTTTGCGAAGGACGCTCGTGTCGCTAATCTCTTTGGGATTTTGTGCTGGAAACCTAATTTGCAATATTATATTGGGGGTTGTTGACCACTATATTACAAAATGCACGTGTAGGCCAACG
>JASAOE010000083.1:0-25000 GCA_029964075.1 Patiria pectinifera | reverse complement strand
GAAATAATAATAAAGATATGTGGCTCGGCCCATTTTAATAAAAAATAACACAAGGAATAGGTACGTATTTTTGACTAGTAACTGTCAAAATGTCACGTAATTTGGGTACTACTGTTCACATGTTACGTCTGTTTTTAATTCAACATCACCAAATTTAGCTGTCCACCAATTAACAAATACTGTTCAAATACAATGAAACAAGGGCGTTTTCCTGCCTTCATGAATGTATAGAAATATGCACAAGACACAGAAAAAAAATCGCCACCATTATTTCCGAAACAAACATTACCTCATATTCAAAAAACAGACTCAGACAGCAAAAATAATGTTTCAGTCTTGACAAAAATGATAAAACTCTCATTTGCATCTGAATGCCTGTGTGTAATCTCTGTTTCTCACTCAGCTCAACAGCTTCAAATGGCATTCCAATTTCCACGGACAGCTGTAAAAATGGATTCTTTTAGTAAAATATGCATAACTTCTCATAACATGCATCAATTTCATCAATTCCTTCTTTTTTCCAAATGATAAGAAAAACATGCTCGTTTAATATATGCTTCGTTGATGTGTCAAATTTAAGTGCTTTTTAAGGGGAGAAATCGTTAATCCAGGTCACTTTCTTTTTGACTCAATCTGTACAATAATAACATGCATTTTAATAAAAACTGAAATGTGTACAGAGTAATTTAAATCTCTTAACAGAATATACCTCGGGGGAAACTGATTGTACTTGAAATAAAAAATCTTGTAGGGGAAAAAACCTCAAGATTCAGTATGAAATTCTATACACACCCGCCGACGAAATTTAAGCTTTTTGCATACATTCACTCGGCGAGGCCTCGTTTTGTCCGCATGGACCTGATTGTGCATTCACCGTGCAGTCCGCAGGCTCGAACGGCAGACATCTTTTCAACATTAGAAATACTGCATTCAAGGCCCTTCTCCCCCTGCAGTTTGGTTTTTAATGAAATGCCGCACCTAGCAAGGAGTTAGATGTTTTCCAACACGGGACTCTTAATATAAATAGGGTCTCGGAGATTCCCTTGAGGCCATGAGGAAAAATATACATGTTTAATATCACCGTCGGCCTATATTTTTCTGAGTCCTTTTTTTTATACCAAAACAGGTAAAAGGAAAATGCGAAAAGAGCTAAAACTCTTAAACATGATTCTAGCCAGGAACTTGACTGTTCCCCTCCCCCCCCCTAAAATATGAGGACCGGTAGCTAGCTCCCATTTAAAGCCATTGATTGGATCACCTCTGCGCGCGCGCAGCTTGATTGCTTATTTTTGAATCACCATTCAGCTCTGTACTTGGACGATACTTGAACATATGGTTATCAGAAAACTTACTCTTGTCTTACCACAAAAAGTAGGCAAAATCGCCAGTGTCTCCATGAAGGCAACTAATTTCAAGCATTTCAACAGCATAGGTTTTAAATGCTGAACAGTAATGCCCCTCGTTATTGATATTTTCCAGAGACACTTTCGAATTCAGCAAAATTCAAAGCTCATCACCTCCGAAATTGCACATTTGTGGCCCATTGCCTTTTTGCAATAGGCTGGTTACGTGCACACATTACCGTTGTGATTTTGAGTTCAGGAGGCGGGATTCAGACCTATGCACGTCCTGCATATAATTTGCATACATTAGGAGGCTTTTATTCCGGATTCACTGCTAGTTACCTGCCTCCATATTTGAAGTCCAAAGGATAATGGGGGCAGGGAACCAGACTAGCCAGGAACAAAATGGCAGCCAAGTTTGGAGAAGAAAGGCAGCCATCTTGAAAATCTAAGCCAACGACCATCTTGGGCAATGAGACAAAATTACACGAAGTTATCCAGTTCCTTCCCAAAAAGAAATTACTTTATGCCTTTTCTGTTTCTGTTTGGGCGGGTTGTGGTCGCATGACCGTTTTATTCAATACACTCGGTACAGTGTCCTCGCTACGCCACCTTTCAAGGAGGTAAACATATAACTTAACAGCACTTAACAGTGGACACTATCTTGTCCAACAAATATTGTGTAAAGAGTACCACGAAATGAGTTCCCACTTTAATGGACTGTGCAAATATCCATATCTCCGAACACTAGAAAAGTAATGGTACTTTGTCATTTCTAATCACATTTTAATCATTACGCCAGATTGTTGCTGCCTTGTGTTGGCACTAGTTTATTTAGTGTTTTTGCCACCACATCCAGAAAATGCAACCTTTTTTGGACGAACAGAAACTTGAAAAGCTTCTGCCCAAGACGACATCGTGGTAACGCGTGAAAGATAAAGTCAAATCAGAAGCCAAATCACAAGTCAAATCACAAGCCAATCATTCAAATCAGAAGCCAAATCACAAGCCAAATCAGAAGCCAAATCACAAGCCGGTCACAAGTCAAATCACAAGTCAAATCACAAGCCAATCATTCAAATAAGAAGCCAAATTACAAGTCAAATCAGAAGCCAAATCAGAAGCCAGTCACAAGACAATCACAAGACAATCACAAGCCAATCACGAGCCAATCACAAGTCAAATCAGAAGTCAAATCAAAAGCCAAATCACAAGCCAAATCACAAACCAAATCACAAGCCAGTCAGAACTCCATCACAAGTCAATCACAAGTCAAATCAGAAGCCAAATCACAAATCATATTACAAGTCAGGCCACAAGTTATAACAGGGGATGAAAAATGTCAATTCATTTGACTAGCTTATGACTGTGACATGGATGACCTGTGGTTGCCTATCAAGTGACTCGCAATGACTTGCGGTCGATTTGTGATGACTGGTGATTAACCTGTAGTGACTTGTGATTGTCTTTATGTCTTGTGATGACTTGTGATTGACTTGTGATGACTTGTGATTGACTTGTGATACTTGTGATTGACTTGTGTTTGACTTGCGATCAATTTGTGATGAAATGTAACTAAGCTAAGTTGACTTGTGATGACTTGTGATGACTAGTGATGACTTGTGATTGACTTGTGGTGACTTTGTGATCAGCTTGTGATCAACAAGTGATCATGATGACTAGCAATTAACCTGTGATAACTTGTGTTTCACTTGTGATTGACAACTGATTAACTTGTGATTAACTTGTGATTGACTTGTGATCGACTTGTGATTGATTGTTGATGACATGTGGTTGACTTGTGATGAACTTGTGATGACTAATGATTAACCTGTAATGACTTGTTAGCGTTGTGTGATCACTTGTGATGCCTTGTGATGACTTGCAATTAGCCTACGATGACTTGTGTTTAACTTGTGATGACTAGTGTTTAACTTGTGACTGGCTATTAAACTCAGCTGTGGGGCACCCTCCTTTGAAACAGGAGGGCCAGCAGTGATTCCAAAGCCTTGGCAATTTAAACCACGGAATGATAACATCTAACCATCTAACAAACAGAAATGATTATTCGACAAAAGCTGAAGAGAAAGCTTACGCCTCCGTACCTCGGACCAAAGAGGATAGAATGAAAACAGAGTGACTGCGTTTAGTCCTGAGCGGAGGCCAACACCGACTATTGGTACTTAATAGATTCCGATTCAGCGCTTGAAAGAAATCATGAATAAGGAGGACATAACCAGACTTCTTCAATCGGATCTCACTTAAAATGGCGAGCTTCTTCAGTACCTGGGTTTACACCAGGCAGTAAAGAAAGCGGATTAGCATGTTAGACCACACTATAATGACAGGCCCGTGGGTAAAGCATTCCCGACCATCCATTGTGAATAGCTCGCTGGCCACGACCCAAGATTGAAGCTTCGCACGGGTTCCCGATCTCTCCATCCGAAAGCGCGATGAGGGAACCAGTCACACACTCACAACCACTGCCCAATGGGCTCAAAATAATCAAACGAGTCGTCTGAAAGTTGCCGTTTAAATTAAAATTATAATAGTAATTCGTTGTCATGAGTAAAATGTGTGCATGTCAATACGTTTAGGCCCCCAAAAAAGTCTCCGGTTTCTGGTATGGAGCTTGCCCAAAAAGTGGTGCGGCGACGCGGCTTTTTTTTTTTTTTACCTGTTTTTTTGCTTCAAATGTCGGCTGATGACTGCAAATGGTGCCCGACTAAACTTAGTGCAAATATAATGGGAGTCCAGAGAGGCCACATAAAGCTTATTCTCGATCATAACCCCATCTAAAAACACGTTAAAACTGTGCAGCAGCAGGATTCCAGTCAAACCAGTGAGTTTGGCGGTTTTGAGACATCATCTTTTATTGAAAAAAAAAAGCTTTTTCATTTTGCCGACGCGCATGGCTACGGCGACGCGCGCGCATACCAGAAACCGGAGACTTTTTTTGTTTGGCCTTAGACATCTTTCTTTACAAATCTATCGTTCTTGAAGTGGTATTATAGCGGACGGTGACTTCACATCTAACAGCCAATGGGATATATGGAGATCACTGATAAGGCGGACGAGGAAAGATATCATGAAATATTCATTTGAAAAATATGTCCCCAATCTGAACGCTGAAATATTTCTCTTTCGCGCAACCACATATGCACGAAAATTACTTCCTTCCTTAGTTTATTTCACTTTCGCCATTTTGTTTCCTCAAATGACATTCTAAAATTACACGGACAATGGAGATATATTAATACATCGGAGGGGGAACATTCACAATGAAAAATGTAAAAAGCAGTGACTTTTCGAAATTAGATTTGTCAAATAATTATAAACTCTTAAAAAATTGAACTATTTGTTGCAAAAAAAACTCATTATATCGCTAAGGCCGAAAAAAAGGTGTTTTTACGGTAACCCGAGCTATCTGGATTGAGTTTGGTTTTGTTAGATTTTTTATTGTGGCCAAATTGCCGACCTCAAACTTGTTGCCACATTTGGACCAAACCAAAATACGTTATGTACATTCTGAAATTTAAAAAAAAAATCCTATGCGAATTTTTGTCTGTTATTGGTTGATTAAACAATCAAGCAGGTTATCCTACATAACAAGAGTAAGAATAAAAGACCAATATAATTTTATTTTCAGCCTTCACTATAATTTGAAACAATCGAGAATCTCCACATAACGCAAACAAAACGTGCTCTGGCCCGGTTCCGGAATTAAATATCTCACTTCATATGCAAAATAGACGCGCATGTGCATCGATCGAGACAAAGGGGCGGGTTCCAAAAACCTTTGACAAAAGTGCATCAATTTGCGCACATCCCTATGTGATTTGTTTTCGTTTTGCTAAAAGAACACTTACCTTTTTGTGATCCGTGGACAGAACTTTAAAACGGTAGTTGGGTTTAAAATTCCGTAACTTGAAAAGTACATGTGAATGATTTTTGTACTAAAAGAAAGCTTATCAATTGGGATTTCATAATGCTAGATTTTGCAAGTGCCACATGCATAACTTGAGTCCCGACAAAACAATAGTCCCGACATTTGGGTATCGTTTTTGTGTTTTGTTTTTTTACTCACCCTGTATTGTCCAATTACATGATACACAAATGGAGGCAAAACGCGCAAAATCTGATCTTTTTAACAAGTACACTCCCTACAATCACAAGTACTCGGTGTCATTCTCCGAGAACATTTTCCCGAGGACTGGGTAGGGCTACACGTGTTACTAAAATGCTAGTGCACTATATACATTTTGTACTTTTTGCTAATACCAAGTGTCTTCCTATTAAAGGGAATACAGAACATTTACTTTTGCTGTAATTTCAAGAAATGGATGGATTTGGGGATGAGTATTTTACAGCAAATGGCGATACCTTGACCTGTTTACAGTTATGTGTTCATAAATGCTAGGTAAACCAAGAAAAAAAGATGTAACTGTTGTTCTTGGAGTCAGGTTCTTCGACCCTACTTCAGAAGAAACGGAGCATTTTTATAGATGTCAGGCCAGGGAACCAGACAAGAAGGCTTGCAGCTATTCACATAAGTGTAACCGATTTCAAACAAATGCGGACTAACTAAATTGGTGAATTGGGGGCAGTATTGACAAAAAGTCATTCCCCCCCCATATCTCGCTATAGGGCATTCGCACATTTGTCCTTTGAAAAAAATATATAGGTAGAATAACAAGCAATTTTCAAAATCGCTGATATTCTTTCTGATTTTTTTTTTTAAAGGACAAATCTTTCTCGTGACATACATGCATGTAATCTGTGTGCCAAATGCCATGCCTATATCATCAAAGGCACAATCACCTTTATGCCGTACTATACGCGTGCTGATCGGATTAAAAGCTGGCTAGTAACTCAATGACGATTTTCGTAAAATTGAAATTGACTTCCTCATCATGATGCTCATAATATGAATTGTACTCGGGCAAAACAGCGGATATGGTGATATGTCTGTACTACTTGTATCATATTGCAGGGTCAATAAAACAGCGTTAGTGTTCGTAATAAGGTTCCCTGTGTTCAACAAAAGTTGGGTAGATAGTTGACCGTCAATGCCTGACTCATTGCCCATGAAAAACGGAAATGCGTATGTATGTTATACTTGAGAACACAAGGAAACTGCACCACAATGTAGCCATAACGACAACGGATCATAGTAACAAAATATTGTCCCATTTTCATGTCAACCCTTTGAAGTCACAACATGAAGAAAATCCCGAAGCATAGGGATGACTGTAAAACTGTTATACAACACTACGAAATTGACAACATTTGAAGAAAAAAAAATACCAAGTTATTATGAAATACCTTACCGAACTGTTAGTGAAGTGAGTGACAATCTAAAGCATCCTAAAAAAAATCATGGCACCTGATGTGCTGACATTTTTCAAGAAAGGTAGAATTTTTGTATAAAAACCCTGGCTTTTATTTCTTCAAATACTGTCCCAATTTCCCAGGTTTAGTTAGTCCACATTTTGTTTGCAATCTGTTACACATTATGTGAACGGGTGCAAGCCAGCTAGATTGGTTCCCTGACCTGACAATTCCCCGACATCCATAAATTGCTCCGTTTTATCTGAAGCGGGGTCAGGGAACCAGACTCTAAGAACACGATTTTTTGTTCTTGGTTTTTCAAGCATCGACGGACACAAAACTTTAAACAGGTCAGTGCAATAATATTTGCTATAATCTCATCCATCTCTGATAAACTGACCCATTACACGTTTTGGGCTTGTAGATGCTGGAAAAACCAAGACAACCAATCATGTTCTTGTAGTCTGGTTCCCTGACACAACTTAAGATGAAACGGAACAATTTATAGACTTTGGGGAATTGTAAGGTCAGAGAATTGAGTTTAGCAGGCTTGTACCCCTTCGCAGGTGTGTTATCAATTGCAAAGAAAATGCGGAATAACTGAATATGAACAATTAGGAACAGTTTTTGAAGAAAAAGTCTTTTGACCAGTGTTGGAAAAAATACATTTTTTTCTTGAAAATGTCAGCACACCAGAAGCCACGATTTTACAGAGTGCTTTACAACGTCATTCCCTAACCATTCAGTAAGATATTTCGTGATAATCTGATCATTTCGGTTTTTTATGTTTGCAAATGTTGTATTTTCCCTTACAGGGGAGTGTATCGCGTGGATGAGCATAATCGAATATTTTGTGTATTTCGATGATTACTCGTCTCTTGATCGGTTGTAATATATTAAAATGAACAAAGAATACCCTCTCCTATACCTTCAACGCATTAAGTCTATCAAGACGAGTAGAGTGAATACATTAATTTCTAAGGGAACAAGTTCGGTCGATTGTATTTCGATGACGACTCGTCTCTTGATTTAAGTGCGTAGTTTTCCCTGCGGATTGTTGCGGTTGTCATGCCTTGCTCTGTGGTCTTGACAATAGCGGCAAAAACGTGAATGTATTCCCAACGAGAAATTCAGAATGCATGATTCACGGCGCCAGATGTTGTCTATAATTATGCAGTGGCCAGCGCTAAGCTCAGTCACAGAATTGATGCGAAAAGCATCTGCGATCGAGCGCAGTCCCGCATTCGCAACTCACTGTAATAATACGACCATGGAGCTACAAAAGATACGACACACCGTCCAGCCATCGAAGATGACTCATGTGAATATTAATACGGGTTATCCCCGGACACGTGCTACTATTATCAGACGTGTCTCGTCATCTGATATGCCCACGCTGTACACCAAGTTGTATGGCCATTTGGTCTTCTCAATATGGCCGCCGTTTATGGACAGCAGTGCACAGTATGGAACATATTTAGATGGGAGGCATATTTCGGCTGGTTGCATTTAACACTGCTATTAAAAGACAAAAGGTGAACCACGACGTTTCAAACGTGCATCAAATCGTTCAAAAACAGAACCAAGACGAAAACTCAACATTTTTAAAACTTCGACGCGTCCTTTTCTCAACATGGCTTCAAATTACTTCGACATGTTGTGCTCGCTGTGCGCTATCCAGACAGCACAGAGATGGGTGTTGTTGCAGACTATAAATAGGCCCCAAATTACCTTCACCAACCAAATCACCATATCTTCGGTTTTCTCTCTTAAATCATAGGGATTTTTAATAACTGCACTAATTGCCTGGGTTTACAGCAAATATTAGGATCTATGTTCTGAACCGGACTTTTAATTCGTGTTTCTGAGAACTATCGATTAAAAATGGACACGACAAAAAATGATCTATTTTGCAATGGTGTTGAGTGATATTTTTTTTCAAAAATGGCGACGGGCTTCATGGCTGTTTTTAGGGGTGATTCTCACTGGAGAGCAAAATCATCCAAAAGTCATCGGTTAACCCTTAAATTGAATAGAAAGTGAATTCAGCCCTGTTCCTTGCTCTATGGTTCAGCTTAACCCTCCCTCTCTCAGTGGCCAAAAAACGAGGGAGTTACTCTATTCGTCAAAATCTATCAGGTGACAGGTTTTAATTACATGCAGGTCAATAAACTGTCCTCTTACAATTGACAGACCGTGGTTTGTTAAAGGGAATGTACAACATTTGCTTTTGCTGCAATTTTCAGAAATAAGTGGATTTGGAGGATTAGTATGTTATAGCAAATATTGTAAAAATGACTTGTTTCACGTTTTGGGCTTGTAGATGCTGGAAAACCAATAAAACCAATCAGGTTCTTGTAGTCTGGTTCCCTAACCCTACTTCAGATGAAACGGAACAATTTATAGACTTTGGGGAATTGTAAGGTCAGAGAATCAGTCTAGCGGGCTTGTACTCCTTCACAGGTGTGTAATTAATAGCAAGGAAAATGCGGAATAACCAGGCCTAATTATGAAAAATTAGGAGAATTTTTGTTAAGCCAGTTTTCTCCAACGCTGCACTGGTCGGCCGACCAGCGTTGGAAAATTACCATTTTTCTTGAAAATGTCAGCACACCAGGAGCCAGGATTTTACAGGATGCTTTAGACTGTCATTCCCTAACAATCCAGTAAGGTATTTCGTGATAATTTGATCGTTTCGTTTTGTGATGTTTGCAAATGTATCTTCCCTTTAACTGAGGCTACCGTGTCTTGACTGACAGGTTAGCGTTGGTGTGTGAATGATGCATTTAGTTCAGTAACACAATCATTGAGCGAGGAACAGACTCTGCAACAATAAAAGGCACAAAAAGGTTCACCCATGCATTCCAGCCAAACAAAGGTATCGCCCTTTAAAATGGCTGCTACACAAGCTTTAGTAGTTAATTAATGGTCACCCTATCAATCAAACCCCTTCATCGCCAGGCTTTGTATTGATAGTATACAGTTTAATCCATATAGGGGTTCTGGCAGTTGGTGACCAGCCCGTCCTTCTACGGATAGAGGAAGTGGATAGATATTTTGACGGTTTTTGACAGTTATATCAGTTTACCCTCCTACTGCTATAACTGTCAAAAACCGTATGTCTTGAACATCATGTACGGAGGATTTCGAGTATTTGTCCCGATTTTTTTTTTTACGCTGGAGTCAATTTTATCATTGGTGTCTAAGGTAATTTATGCACTTGTCTGCACCCCTAGACATTATTTGGTTTATCCTGTGTGGTCAAATTAGCATATCCTTCTTTCCACGCGGATGTAGAGCCTTTCCTTGGGGCATTGAGATAAGCCGTGATATCCTCCCAAACAAATCAACGAAAACCGTGGAGGAAAACGCGCATCTCATACCGCGGAGCTATGCTCATAATGAAACTACGAACCTGACAAGAATTTCCTTTTGTAATAACAACAACATATCAATAGCATATACAGTACAGCAATGCCAATACACTGTACATTGAACCAGCATGTAATGTATTTATGTTTACCGCAACTATGTCCGTCCGATGAGTTGACTTAAAATACTTCCTTTGGCAATGTCCTTCCAATAACATTATTATTCAAACCAAAATTGCTTTGTTTTAGTAGTTAATGGCTGCATGGCTACTATGACTCCATAAGTGGCTTCGCAAATGTCTCAGATAATCGCAAACGAGTCTGGGATCATCTGGGATTTCTGGATTGTAAACATTTCCTGTTTCGCAATTGTTCATTTTGATTGCGTAAAATACGTGAATCAACATCGGTACGGGAAAGTGATATGCCATAGCTGCAAGTGTCACACTTCAAGTCCATGTTTTGTGAAATCAAAATTCAAAGGTATGAATTATTTTATTTACTATGTAGGCCCCTGTACTTGTCCACAGGGTGAGACAGAAAGAAGGGCACCCGATTTCAAAAATATACAAAATACTTTCTTTTAAGACAGGTAGTTGAAAATTTTGAATGGAATCAGAAAGATTGTTTTTGAATAAACAATACGATAATAAAGAAAAAAAATCTGTCATTTTTGACTGATTGAGTGATCCGTGGACAAACTTGATTTTTCATGCATTTTTTGGGGGAAAACTCTGTATCTCCCGAACCACAAAAGCAAAAATTAATGAAACAAACATTAGGTGATTGCTAAAACCTTGTAGTTTGTGTTTCTTTCTTTGCTTTTTACAGGGCGAGTTAAAAAAATGTCCCTTTTCGATTAGTTCTCGTCTCCCACAATGACGGGAAAAGTAAGTTTTTAGCCAACAATCGGTCTGGGTACTGACCACGTTCAGTAAACTTTTCACTGATATTCATCCATGTATTAATAGGATACAGACCTTTCTTGTGACTACCCCAAAACACTGCCAACACAGTGTTCAGGATAGGCCTCTTGCTATCAACACAAAATAACAACAAAAATTTTACTGAACGTGGTCAATACCCAGACGGATTGTTGGCTGAAAAAAATAACCCTGGTAACGTTTCCCGTGTTTGTGCGAGACACGAAGGTACCCAAAGAGACATTCTTTTTTTGCTCACCCTGAACTTTAAGTTCACGAAAAAAATCTTTACACTGGGTACCCATCTTGCCGACTCAACCTGTACAGAAAGATAAAGGGGCTCGGACGAGTTTTGAACACTCATAGCGCAATACGAAATTCATACCGTCCGCAACAACAAAAAACACACAACATAACAAATGTGATGATATGATCCCTGAATAGTCAAAGGTCACCATAAGCAGTTTGACGACCTATGCGATTGCGCGATAAGCCTTGTTTTGTTTTAACAGTTCAAGTAGTCTGGTTCCCAGACTCCACTAAAGATGAAATGGCTCAATTTATAGATGCCGGCAAATTGTAAGGTTTCATTTCATGCACATGTCATCAATAGCAAACACAATTTGAACTGAAACAAATGATAAGTATGGAGCAGTAGTTGAACAATAGTTAGATTTTTCCAACGGTGGTCGGCCGACCATGCACCGTTGGAAATGTATATAAAAATACCATTTTCTTGAAAATGACTTCACACCAGGTGCCATAATTTTACAGAATGCTTGTGACTGTCATTTACCAACATCCTAGTAAGGTATTTCGTAAAAACTTGGTAGCTGTATTTTTCGATGTTTGCAAATGTAGTATTTTCCCTTTAAGGTGTTAGGGTTGAACTAAAAAAAATGCATAAAACATTTTGATCAGGAAACATGATAAAGTTCATAGCCCTCCTTTTCCCCCCAAATCAGTCATTTGACTGATAGTTGGAAATCACCTACATTTCTTTATGCCAGATGGAATAATTTCATGGTTTTTTTTAGCACCAGTACGATCTTTAATCCAAGTAAGCTTTTTTGATAACAATTTGGTAGGTTATTTTGGGAATGCAAAAGACCCGACCTTTATATTGTGTGCTCCAGTGGATTCTCACTTGTGTAAACTTTACCTTACAATCTTTTTAACACTAGAAAATGTGGTTCGCGCACGAAATCACATTGGCCCAACCTTACACAAACAAATGAATGAATTGAATGTGCCCACACAGACATGACAGGCTCGGTTGCAAACTGGAAAACCCCAAACCTGGAAATGTTGATATTTCATAAAGCTATGCCGAGCGGTAGGGCATAACACAGTGTGCAAATTGATGACAAACAACTTAATGCAATAATGAACATTGATTTGATGATGCAACCAGGCACGTAGCTATACTACAGGCTGAGTAAAAAAAAATAAAGAAAACCCAAATGGTGCCTTCTATTTTTTTTTAAGAAGTTCTGCATGTAGCGCTTTCCAGATCTAGGATATGAAAGCCCAATCATGCGGGCCACTTGCTCTATGTGTGGAGGAATGTCCCCATTACACCTCGTCCTCAAGGGGTTAATAAGCTTTCTTTTAGTGCAAGAATCGTTCAAATCGCTCATGTACTTTTCCACTTATGGAATTTTGAAAACAAACACGCCTGTCTACGGAAAACTGGCAGCCAGCTGACTACAGCTAGGTGCAAGTTTGTCAGAGCAAGAAATTCCTGTTGACCGATCTCTACTCCTCTAGTCAACTTAAACTGGAGTATTTTCAAAGAGTAGGGCACTAGATACAACATTTGCACTATGAAACGTCACAAAACTAAATGATCTTATTTTCACGAAATACCTTGCTGAATTGTTTGGGAATGACAAGTCTAAAGCAATTTGTAAAATCGTGGCTCCTGTTGCGCCCACATTTCAAAAGAAAATGGTATTTTTCCAACGCTGGTCGGCCGACCAGCGTTGGAGAAAACTGTTGTTTTTTTCCTTCAAAAACTGCTCCTAACTTTTCATAATTAGTTATTCCGCAATTTCTTTGCAATTGATTGCACACATGTGAAGGGGTACAAGCGTGCTATAGACTGATTCTCTGACCTTACAATTCCCCAAAGTCTATAAATTGCTCCGTTTCATCTTAAGTGGGGTCAGGGAACCAGACTATAAGAACATGATTGGTTTTCTTGGTTTTCCAGCATCTACAAGCCCAAATCGTGAAAGAATTCATTTTAACAATATTTGCTTTGTTACTGAATACTGATCCTCCAAATTCATTTATTTCTGAAAACTGCAGCAAAAGCAAAATGTTGTACATTCCCTTTAAATACCACCATTCGTCCGAGACCTACTTACAATCCGTATACTTAAATAACACTTCTGGCGACTTGTGCCTCATTTTGATGGGTTGGGTCACAACTATAGGCTAATTAGCCTGTAATTAACAAATCGGAACGATATGGCCCTATCAGTTTTTGTCACTTGTGTGTCGTGAATTAATTACCATCTGTAGCTGTGCCTGTGCCAACTTTCATGACTTCATACATGTACCAATTTGCATATCAGGTCTCCATATTTGGCAAAAGGGAGGGGACTAGTAAGTTATCAATGAAGGACGACCCTGCTTGACCCCGCCCCGCCCACAATGACTGAGCCAATGAGATTGGGGAAGGGAACTTGCCACATGTTTCTTTTGACACAGTAATTTCAATTGGTGCAGTACTGAAGGTTGTTGGACTAGTTATTTCAGACGCCAGTCTCTTTCCTTGTATTGCATGTTCTTTGGGGGACTCTAGTAGACAGTGTCAAGAGTCCCAAACTTTCTGACTGGTCATTATTATGCACGATATGTCTTCAACGAGACACGTTTAGCATATTGTGACCCGCCAGCCGATCTGAACACCTTTACTTGTCCGTAATCTCCAAGCCACGCATACAAATTATAGCATCGTTACTGCGTATAGCCAATGGCGTAAAGGAATGATTGTATAACAGGTCAAGGCTGGAATTCGTGTGAATTGGACACAATTCATTTAACTCGGATAATTCCATTTGTGGGAATATCGAGAGCCGAGTGCGAGCGTGACCCGACGCGTGACGGCGATATTTTTAACTTGAATAGGCCTAAGCATGCTACGAGGAATGTAAAACCATGACAATTGCAAAGGTAATCAAAAGTTAGTGCCTTAAAAGGACTTCTCTGTCAGACTCTGATAATACAAACACACCTTTTTTTCACCGTGTACGTGTACAAGTTCAATCTCACCTGGCCAGTCATTGCAAATTGTGATGATAGGGAAACAACTTTGGGATTAAAGAAGACTTAAAAAGCGTCTTCTTTGTCAAAAAGGATTGCGTCTGGGCAACACAATCCTTTCATTTAAGTATGAGCATAGAGCAAAATCGCAGAAAAGGAACCTTTAGGATTGGACCAGGTCCGTGTACATACCGTCCAATCAGTTACCGTTTGAAAATTGTCGAAAGAAAAATGAAAAACGAACCCTTTACCGTTTACCCTATTACAATCTTGGTAAAGACACAGAAAAAGGAAATCGTTTACCAGTTTCCGTTTATTCGTCTAAAAAACAAAACAGAAAAACAAAAGTGTTTTACCTTTTACCATTTTTGAAATTGCGAACAGAAAAATGAAAAAGCAAACCCTTTTCCAATTTTTGGTTCTGAATTTTTGAACAGAAAAAAGAAAAAGCAAACCCTTTTCCAATTTTGGTTTTGAATTTTTGAACAGAAAAATGAAAAAGCAAACCCTTTTCCAATTTTTGGTTTTGGATTTGTGAACCAAAATTTTGAAATTTTACTGTAAAATTTACAAGTAGGCCTAAAAACACGTACCTGAAAAATACGGCTAATCTCATGTCTTCCTCTCTTAAAGAAAGGCATTTAGTCCCTCTGCACAAAACAAAGTTGTCAATTCCAAAGTTGTCAATTCCAAAGTTGTTTGTGTTTCAGGGAAACAAAATGAAACAGATATGAGTGTGCTGCGTTTATTTACATAATGTTAACTGTATACCAAGGAAAACGATTGATGATTTTGTTTTATACGCATCAAAAACGGAATGCTGTAACTCGCTGCGTTGTCCCTCTTTCTGAACACAGACTCAAAAACGGTGTACGGTAGAGGGTTTGCTTTTGCTTTTTTTTGCTTTTTAAAATTAAAAAAACGGTAACTTGTAAAGGGTTTGCTTCTTCTTTTTTCTTTTTAAAAAATCAAAAACGGTAACTGGTAAAGGGTTTCCTTTTTCTTTTTTCTTTTCAAAAATTCAAAAACAAAAACGGGTAACGGGTTTGCTTTTCCTGTTTTGGTTCAAAAATTTCAAACAAATACGGGTAAAGGGTTTGCTTTTTCCTTTTTCTTTAGAAAAAATCAGAAACGGTAACTGGTAAAGGGTTTCCTTTTTCCTTTTTTCTTTCCACAAATTCAAAAGCAAAAAAGGGAAAAGGGTTTGCTTTTCCTCTTGTTGGTTCAAAAATTTCAAAACAAAAACTGGTAAAGGGGTTGCTTTTGCTTTTCTTTTTCAAACATTCAAAAACAAAAATTGGTTAAGGGTTTGCTTTTTGATTTTTCTGTTCAAAAATCCAAAACCAAAAATTCGAAAAGGGTTTGCTTTTTCATTTTTCTGTTCAAAAATCCAAAACCAAAAATTGATAAAGGGTTTGCTTTTTCATTTTTCTGTTCAAAAATTCAAAACCAAAAATTGGAAAAGGGTTTGTTTTTTCATGTTTCTGTTCAATTTCAAAAATGGTAAAAGGTAAAACAGTTTTGTTTTTCTGTTTTGTTTTTTAGACGAATAAACGGAAACTGGTAAACGATTTCCTTTTTCTGTGTCTTTACCAAGATTGTAATAGGGTAAACGGTAAAGGGTTCGTTTTTCATTTTTCTTTCGACAATTTTCAAACAGTAACTGATTGGACGGTATGTACACGGACCGAGCAACTGGGTTTTTTTAGAATTCAGGCTTACCTATGTTTGTGAAACGTAAAGTTGACAATATTTGCAGCCATCAGTAAAATCATGCCGATCTCGCAGGCCAGAAAAGCCCATTCCATGCGGGGCACCAAGTCGAACACGACATCGGGGAGGGGCGGGTTGCTCGCTAAATCCGGCGTGCGGTCGTGCGTGTAAGTCATGGTGAAGGCCGACATGAACGAGACCAGCATGCAGTAGACGATGGCCAGGACTGTTTTGAAGGGCTCGGGTTGGAACACTGGCGGCGGGGACGGGGGGTGGTTGGCCTGGGCCTCGGCGATCTCAATGGCGATTTTCTCGATGGCCGAGTGAGGCAGGGCCCCGTTCCCCTGAGCAAGACTCGGGTGGACTCCATTGGGCAAGGCTCCGTTCAAAAGAAACCCGTTGCCGTGGTTTTTGTGATGATCGTGGGAGTCGTTGAGATCAATCACGGTCGTCCCACCGTTACCTATCATCTCCGGAGTGAGTGTCCCGCCGTCGCTTGTGGATTTCGTCGTGCCGTTTCGGCTCGCCCAGTAAGTCGGGCTGTGACTGTGACAGCATGTCTTTTCCATGAGTTTATTCAATCAAATTAGTTGGCCCATGTATGTTTCCTCATGTACGTTCCAAAATAGTTCTCCCTACGTTGCAACACACGTCCCAAACAGTAAATGCACTCAATACGTACAGTGTCTATACTATACGGGTATACATACATGTGCGCGCGCACTCACTTGTGCAGTAGTTCAGATAAACTCATTTTTTTTTCCATGGCCTGCTCCACGTGTGGGCGGGGGTGTTTTTGAATCAATTCCCCGTAGGGACTCATTATGCGGTATGCGTCCCCACGCATGATAATGAACACTGACATATCATTACCCCCCTGACCAGTAGTGCGGATCGGTCTTTCGTCATGACGGTATTTTAATGTATAGGCCTATTACTTGTTTCCTCGTAGAGAAAATGTGTCCTTTCCCTATGCTTTCATGTAACATGATTCAGACTTGCAATTTACAGTGTTTTTTTTTAACTAAAGATGTGTGAAGTTCATAAATTACATGTGTCTCGATAAGATATTCGGAAAATGTTCTTTATTTTTTTTTACCGTGGTTCTTCCGAACATATGATTTACACCGGAATTTTAAGAATAAATTGACCAATTTATCTTTGAATACGTGCACCATAGATAGAGCAGCACGTGCCACAGCCTAGCATGAATATTATGTTTCAGTATTTCGTGCCACACACTCGTAAACAGCTAGTGCTATTCAAAATTCTTTTCAAGTAGTATATTTTTTTATTTTTTAGAAAAACAGGGTAAAAACGGCCAAAATTAGGCAGGATTACAAAAGCCTGCTAAATTCTAACTTATGTCTGTTGCATCTAGCCCATATAAAGCTGGCATGTCATTTCCTGAGTCCAATGGTGCTATTTTATAAAAAAATTACGGCCATCTTGAAAAATAGCCCGGTCGGGCGGCAATTTGGAGGGGGAAAAAGGGCCTCCCGCTTCCTTTTTTTTCAAAAAGGCAGGACACGAAACATGTTTGTTTTATATTATTTGGCCTAATGATTTGGTCTGGTCTATCCATCATTGGAGTCAAATGTTGGGGGCAAATCGAGGCTTTAAAGTAAATTCACAAGTGAGAGTCAGTCAGTCAATCCATGGAGGAATAATAACGAATCCTCCGTATATGGTCAGTCAGTCAGTCAGTCTGTCTGTCTGTGTGCTAGTCAGTCATGCAGTCATGCAGTCCGGTCAGTAAGAAAGGTACAAAATGGACTGTGGCTCTCTGAGACCAGCGAAAAGTGAACCCATGATCTCTTGCCATGCATCTTTCTTTCCCAATGTGTTGCTTCCGCTCGGTCGTTCGCCTTCACCCCTCCCTCCAGCATAAGCTCACCATTCCGAGGTCACACAAACTTCTGTGGCATGTACAAATGTACACATGTACATTTTGTACATTTGTACGTGTACGTACATGCACATGTACAGTACATGTACATGAACAATGTACACAAATATACATGTACATGTACATCTGCACGTACAATTTACATGTCCCGATGTATAGTTGACCCCACCGCGTGCCCCCGGCCCAACAACAACAACCCACACATCTAAACAGCTGTTAGTTCCATTTCCAAGGCAATGGTTTGTGAAACTGTACGCAGTTATATTGGAAAAGTTTGTCGACCCCGAATAAACCTCAACGGGAAAGCCCGGCATAACAACTATGGTGTTCCATATGTGCAAACGGCGTCGCATTTTTTTATTTTTTTTTGGCGTCACCTTTTTTGTTTTGGCGTCGCTGTTTTTGGTTTTGTTTTGGCGTCGCATTTTTTTTGGCGTCGCATTTTTTTATTTTTTGGCGTCGCATTTTTTTTTTTTTTTTGGCGTCGATTTTTTTTTTGGCTGCACATTTCTGTTTGGGCGGCGCATTTTTTTTTGGGGGGGGGGCGTCTATGAGGCGCCCTTTATGACTTTATTACGAAACCAATATATATAGAACGAAACCAATATATATAGAACGAAACCAATATATATTGAACGAAACAAATATATATGGAACGAAACCAATATATATAGAACGAGGAACAAATATATATAGAACGTAAATCCAATATATATAGAACGTAACTCAAATATATATAGAACGAAACTCAAATATAGAACGAGAAAAATATATCGAACGAGAATTGTAATAATTATGTAAAACGAAGCAAGTTGCAAATGGACTCAATTTAGGGTGACTGTAAGGTCAATGCCAAATTCTGCTAGATGTACTTCCAAATTCTGATTGATTAAACAAAAATCTGCCAAATCACCTATGATTTACACGAAATACATTATGAACACTTATACTCATATGCAGATGTTATAAAATGTCCTTAACCCCCCCCCCCCAAAAAAAAAATCACAAAATTCCCTTTATAAAAAAAAGTTATTATTCTTTTTTAAATGGCTCGTGTCTATCCTGGTTTCCAATGATCATCTTCGGATGGAAATTTCTCCTACAAGTCATCAGTTAGCCCCCCGAAAATTGAAAAGAAAATGAAAGATGATGAAATAAGCTTTAATTTGATGTGTGTCTCGAACACCTTGGAGAGTTGTGAGTATTTTCCCCGAATTTCTGAAGTGTGAGCATTTACCATTGGGGTCTATGGAAGTTTATTTACTGGTCTGCAAACTTAGAGCCCGAAAGTTCACCCCTGGTGGCGCGCTTCCGGAACCCCTGAATTGGAAAATTCACGTACAAACAAAATCTAAAATTTGCAATCCTTTTTGGTACATTGATTTCTTAAGAAAATCACCCCCAAAAAGGGGCTTTGTGAAATTGTTACCAGCATAACAATGTATGGAAACTAATCAATTGCCACACGTGGAAGAGAAATAGCGTGCCAAAAATTGACCACTCACTTCCGAAAATCTAAAGCCTACATGTGGACTAGCGCATCTCGGTTTAATAACTCGTACATCTGATGAAACATTGTGCATGGCCATCATTTGCATGAAATCTTAAATAGGAGACCAAAAGTTAAATAGAAGACCAAAATGTCTTTTAGGGTTTACAATTCTTTTTGTTTTGTTAATAAACTTTAAGGACTCATTAATTAGCATTTAAGAAAAAAATCTAAAGTGACCGCTGCTAAGGACTGCATGCAGTCAAGCCTGCCCGACTAAACCTAGAACCCATCGGGGGTAGGTAGGTAAATCTTCGCGTCGTTATATATTCTCGTTCTCACGCTATAGTACGCGATGTGAAAGAAACGAAAATGCCGGGTGTTAAAGGTAGTAATTGAAATTATGAAAGTGATTTTTCATAACTTTTTTTCTAAAAGAATGCCAAGATAAAAATTTCAACATGAATGCATCTCGAGGTGGTTACAGTTAGAAATCAGTGTCAAAAATTATAGCAAGAGAAAGGGCTACCTCATAGGCGAACCGCGTGAGGCTTCCGGAAGCTTATCCGCGTGACCTTTTGCATTCAGGCTCTATTTATTTCTCCTTTCAAAAAAGACAATGAAGGCAGCAAAAACTAGAACTGTATTAGTTACTGTCCAGCTTTTGAGATTAACACAATCCTGTTCTCTAGGATTGGCCAACATCCAAAGAATAATATTGATTATAGTAGGGAAAAGGTTGTGAAAAGCAGAGATCCTGGTTCATGCGCTAGTATCATCACTCCTCGACAATTGTAACAGCCTACTAACTGGTCTCCCCGACAAGGATATACAGAAACTGCAACGTATTCAAAACTCTGCTGCCCGCTTAGTCTCTCTCTCTAAGAAACGCCATCATATCACCCCTATACTCAGAGACCTTCATTGGCTCCCAATCCAGCAGCGAATACAATACAAAACACTCCTACTCACGTTCAAGGCCTTGAATGGAAAAGCACCCAGTTACATCTCCGAGCTTCTCCGTCCATACATTCCGTCAAGATCTCTGCAGTCATCTTCTCAAGGCCTCCTCACAACAACCACAGCCAGGACCAAGTCATACGGCTCCAGGGCGTTTTCTCATGCTGCACCCGAGATGTGGAACGCCCTACCATCCTCACTTCGAGCAGTAGACACTCTCGACCGGTCCAGCCTAAATCCCACCTATTCCAGCTAGCCTATCCACACACATTGTAGAACATTATGTTTTCAGTCAGCTTGTAACTTTGTATAATTTTGTATCGATGTTTATTGTTAAGCGCATTGAGATTTCTTTCGGTTATGTTATGCGCTCTATAAGAATGATTTATTATTATTATTATTAAAAAACTATTCTCAGAAGTACCCCCTCACCGGCAAAGCAAGCACATTTGGGGGTGACCGACCGACGCCATCTTACCTGACTGCAATTCATTGCCGCGAAGCGCAGCCACTGCGTGTGCATGGTACAAATACGTGCGTCACACACAAGGAACGGTGCGCGTCAACCAGCGAAATGTTCCGCCCTTGGGACGTCGTTGCTAGGTAAAAGGGCGCCCTCTTTGTCGGCGCACGGAGCCCATACGTTCGTCCCGGCGGCGTAATTTTTTTCCTAGGAGGGTTAGGGGCAATGTCATGAATAATTCAGTTTTTCCTTTGAATCATTGCAAGACTTAGGTTCTCGTTCTATTTTCCCCTTAATTTAATTTAAAATTATCTCAGTGATAAATTTGGAGAAGAAAAATAGCTGATGAAAATGAGCAGCGACGACGTGGATTCGAACCAGGGATCTTTGTATCCATAGCTCATCTCGCCATAGCTACTGTGTGGTAGCTCGACGACAACCGTTCTTTAAAATGCTTTAATGTATTGTAACTAGTTGAGTAACTAACAACAATGCTGTTGATGTCATTGTCCGTTCTCATGGATAAACATGAATTATTCATGACATTGCCCCTAACCCTCCTAGGAATAAAAATTACGCGTCCCGGCGGCGGCGTGACGCTTGCGGGATTTAAGATGGCGAATTAGCAGCTTTAGGGACCGGTTCCACGCACGCAAAATATCACTGCAATGTACGCAGCCTAAATGCACCCGCCGAGCTCATGAATAAAAGTTATAGGCCTACCCTCAAAATAGCAGAGTTCTGAGAGCCATAAAATTGGGGAATTAAAGAGATATGGCTATGAACCTCTGGCCCGGACTTGGGGCTTCCAATTCTGAGCATTTTGGATGCTATTGGGCTCGAAAGTGGCGCTATTTTGTCATGTTGTGGAGGGATCATTTTTCAAGATGGCTACTTTTCCGCTTTGGGGAAAATAGGGGTCGTCTTCTTTGGGTGAAAATATCTCGCATATTCAATGGTCAAGCCACCAAAAAAAATGAAAAGGAAAATGAAAGATGACATGTTGATCATCATTTTTCTGGGCAGCTTAAATACCTGTGAGAGTTCTGAGTATTTTTAAAAGAATTTTGAAGTATGGGCATTGAGCACTAGTGTCTATGGGAATATTAATACAGGGTTACGCCCTTCAAGGTGCTAAAACAAAGCTCTCATGGCGTCTTCACATACAGCGCCCTCATTCGCCCACAGATGCTATCCGCTCCGTTCACAAGCACCCCCTCACCGGCAAAGGAAGTACAGTTGGGGGTGACCGACCGACGCCATCTTGCCTGACTGCAATTCATTTGCCGCGAAGCGCGGCCACTGCGTGTAAATAGAACAAATCCCCTGGTGTACGTGCGTAACACACAAGGAACGATGCGCGCCAACCAGCGAAATGTCCCGCCCATGGGACGTCGTTGTTAGGTAAAAGGGCGCCCTCTTTTGGTAGCGCACGGAGCTCTATGCCGACTGATTCTCGCCTCATTCACTCATTTCATAGAATGTACTCGAATTCAATTTCCGTGCTGTTCGTCTCGACTGAATGATGCCATCCTATACAATGCCATTATCGTGATTACATCGTGGTCAATACAAATGGTTCCGTTTTTGAGTGATTGAATTGCAAATTTGAGCGAGCATTCCTGAAATTGAATTCATTTCGCCCGGCGGTGATGTTCATGACTCATGGCAGTCAAAAGTTAAAATGGCCCTGGAAAGCCTGAACATGATTTATAGGCTTGGTTGCATGCGGGCCCATTAAATCCCTTCATGCGTGGGTTATTTGAAAACTTGTAATAAAAAGCGGCAAGGTCTTTTTGAGTGATTCCCGCTTGCTATTGGGTGCGTTTGTTTAGCGCACCCGGGTCGACACAGATCAGCCCCGTGCCGTTCGACTAGCTCTGACGTCATTCTCGGGGCTCACCCGGGTCAGCCACCACAGACCCTGCTCGTGGAGCAGAGTCACTGGTGGAAGTACGTCACGCATGCGTTGTTCATTCCCTAGAAACGGACAAATATGGCGGCCGGGCAGTGAAAATCTCAAGTAGACTTAAAAGTTGACTTTATTTGAAGTCTAAGGTAATCATTTTATTGAGTTGATTGCGACTTTTGTCGCTATAATTTAATTCAGCCCAATTTCTTTTAGTTTTGCAATTGACTAAAACGCTGTAACTCTCAAACTTGACCCAATCCGAAACGGGCGTTTTGTCAGTGGATACGGCCACGGCTAAGGGCGTCACGTGAGGATCATGGCCCACGGTTGAGCGTTCCATTAGCCCGGCTGTCGTGGCTGACCCGTCTGCCTTTACCCGTGGCGACCCGGGTGAGCTAAACGAACGCACCCTTAATTAGGTTTGCAGCATTGTTAATGTTGCTAGAATCCTGGCTTTTGGCGTGATCCCTGGCTACATGGCACAAACGGGTTGATGGCTTCTGACTAGCGCCCCTTGAACTAGGACATAAAATTGACAAACTTGGGGAACCCCAAACATAAGGATTGCTAGCTCAGTTAATGGTAGAGCGCCGGAACGGCCTTCCAGAGGTCGCAGGTTCAAACCCCACTCCAGTCAATTTCTTTGTTCAACTTAAAAAATATATGATAATGCAACCAAGAGCGGATCCAGTAGGGCCACAGGGGGCCATGCATGCCCCCCCCCCCCACCCACACACCCCGCCCCATTTTTTTAAAAGTGACGTCGCAATAAAGGCAGCCAATGAGTACAGCACCATCTTTTACTAAAAAAAAAATTAAAGTAGTAAAAAAATTGCCTCAGATCGCACCACAAAGCATCTAGAATCCAAAACTTTTCGGGGCCCTTATTGGGCTCCGAACCTCACGCCGCAATTTTTGTTGACAGACCAAAAAAGTTTTGGCCCCCGACCCACCCCCCCCCCCCCCCGAAAAAAAAACAAATCTTGTTCTGGGTCCGCCCTTGAATGCAACTATAGTCAGTTTTCCTCTGTAGTTTATGAAAGTACTTCTTGAAAAATAATCATACGGTTACTTCCTGAATTTATTGGAAAGGATATTCGATATGATTTCTTCGTAGTGATGAGCAAAGCAGATGCGCAAAAAGCCACAATTGATTTCCTATATATATGGTGAGTCAAAAAAAGCGGAACCCAAACCCCAAAATTGTATTTCGTATTTAAAAAAAAAAATGTAACACCAAATATAATAGTGACTTGAAAGCCAATTTCATAAGCTACTATTAGATGAAAAACTACTGAAATTGCTCAATCCGTTCAAAGAAAATATCAACATCAAACACAATGACTCTAAAACCTCTTTCGTCAACAAAATGCGATTTCGAGAATCGTCGTCACAATTGTCTCCAGCGATTAAACCTCAGCTTAAAAGTTAAATATTGAACAAAGTCCTTTTGAATGCCCGTCTTTAAAAAAAAAATATGGATTTTTTTTTTAAAGCATATCGTTTGCCTAACCTGGGTTTTTAATAAAGATATTGTGCACTAAACATTTGTTGACAGTTGTTGAAATAAGTTTTCAGTGTCATTTTCTTTGTTGTTTCAAACAGTCAGAATACACATTAAACTGCTTCTTTTGGACGAAGAGGTTTCAGGGTCATTGCGTTTAAATGGTGATATTCTTTGAACAGATTGAGCAGTTTCAGGAACTTTTCAAATTCAATCTAAAAGTAGCTTATGAAATTGGCTTTCCAGTCATTATTATGTTTGGTACTACATATTTTTTTTTTTTTAAATATGAAATATTTTCGTTGGGGTTGGGGTTCCGCTTTTTTGGACTCACTCTGTATTTGTAACGTCGAACAAGAACGAAACTCGTCAAGTTCCATCATGACCTACACATCAACAGTCTTCCTGCATCGTCATGTGGCGCTGGCCTTATAATCATGATAATGCCGAATTTTCCTGCTGCAGGAAGGAGATAAAAATTCATCAAATTGAAAATAAAGTAAATGAACATAGCAGTATTTATATTATAAAGGCCTCATTAAAAAAAACAGCTGTTAATGGCTATTTTTCATAGGTAATTGTGGTTACCAATGGCCGGGCAGATAGGGAAAATAGTCGGGAATTGTGCCTTTGATAATACAAGCATGGCATTTGGCACACAGTCAGAGCATGGAAATTGTCCTTTGACAAAAAAATATAGATAGAATTAACAAGCAATTATCAAAATTTTCAAAATGGCTGCCATTGCTTGTTATTCTACCGATATTTTTTTCAAAGGGCAAATCTGCGATGGCCCCATGGCCAAAAAT
>JASAOE010000829.1:0-39083 GCA_029964075.1 Patiria pectinifera | reverse complement strand
ACCTTAACATGGATGGATTTTGACAAACTATAGCTTGTTGCATAGCGGATGAATAGTCCAACAAGCTGACAAATCGGCAAGGCTTCAGACTTGAAACTTTTGGAGTGAGCCCCAGACGTAGGTACATGATGCCCCCAGTTTCGTTTTTGTGCAGTAAGTCCCATAGCAAGGGCTGTCAGCGCCAGCCGACATGGCTCTCATATGTCGCGGTCTAAAGGTACCTTAACATGGATGGATTTTGACAAACTATAGCTTGTTGCATAGCGGATGAATAGTCCAACAAGCTGACAAATCGGCAAGGCTTCAGACTTGAAACTTTTGGAGTGAGCCCCAGACGTAGGTACATGATGCCCCCAGTTTCGTTTTTGTGCAGTAAGTCCCATAGCAAGGGCTGTCAGCGCCAGCCGACATGGCTCTCATATGTCGCGGTCTAAAGGTACCTTAACATGGATGGATTTTGACAAACTATAGCTTGTTGCATAGCGGATGAATAGGCCAACAAGCTGACAAATCGGCAAGGCTTCAGACTTGAAACTTTTGGAGTGAGCCCCAGACGTAGGTACATGATGCCCCCAGTTTCGTTTTTGTGCAGTAAGTCCCATAGCAAGGGCTGTCAGCGCCAGCCGACATGGCTCTCATATGTCGCGGTCTAAAGGTACCTTAACATGGATGGATTTTGACAAACTATAGCTTGTTGCATAGCGGATGAATAGGCCAACAAGCTGACAAATCGGCAAGGCTTCAGACTTGAAACTTTTGGAGTGAGCCCCAGACGTAGGTACATGATGCCCCCAGTTTCGTTTTTGTGCAGTAAGTCCCATAGCAAGGGCTGTCAGCGCCAGCCGACATGGCTCTCATATGTCGCGGTCTAAAGGTACCTTAACATGGATGGATTTTGACAAACTATAGCTTGTTGCATAGCGGATGAATAGGCCAACAAGCTGACAAATCGGCAAGGCTTCAGACTTGAAACTTTTGGAGTGAGCCCCAGACGTAGGTACATGATGCCCCCAGTTTCGTTTTTGTGCAGTAAGTCCCATAGCAAGGGCTGTCAGCGCCAGCCGACATGGCTCTCATATGTCGCGGTCTAAAGGTACCTTAACATGGATGGATTTTGACAAACTATAGCTTGTTGCATAGCGGATGAATAGTCCAACAAGCTGACAAATCGGCAAGGCTTCAGACTTGAAACTTTTGGAGTGAGCCCCAGACGTAGGTACATGATGCCCCAGTTTCGTTTTTGTGCAGTAAGTCCCATAGCAAGGGCTGTCAGCGCCAGCCGACATGGCTCTCATATGTCGCGGTCTAAAGGTACCTTAACATGGATGGATTTTGACAAACTATAGCTTGTTGCATAGCGGATGAATAGTCCAACAAGCTGACAAATCGGCAAGGCTTCAGACTTGAAACTTTTGGAGTGAGCCCCAGACGTAGGTACATGATGCCCCAGTTTCGTTTTTGTGCAGTAAGTCCCATAGCAAGGGCTGTCAGCGCCAGCCGACATGGCTCTCATATGTCGCGGTCTAAAGGTACCTTAACATGGATGGATTTTGACAAACTATAGCTTGTTGCATAGCGGATGAATAGGCCAACAAGCTGACAAATCGGCAAGGCTTCAGACTTGAAACTTTTGGAGTGAGCCCCAGACGTAGGTACATGATGCCCCCAGTTTCGTTTTTGTGCAGTAAGTCCCATAGCAAGGGCTGTCAGCGCCAGCCGACATGGCTCTCATATGTCGCGGTCTAAAGGTACCTTAACATGGATGGATTTTGACAAACTATAGCTTGTTGCATAGCGGATGAATAGTCCAACAAGCTGACAAATCGGCAAGGCTTCAGACTTGAAACTTTTGGAGTGAGCCCCAGACGTAGGTACATGATGCCCCAGTTTCGTTTTTGTGCAGTAAGTCCCATAGCAAGGGCTGTCAGCGCCAGCCGACATGGCTCTCATATGTCGCGGTCTAAAGGTACCTTAACATGGATGGATTTTGACAAACTATAGCTTGTTGCATAGCGGATGAATAGGCCAACAAGCTGACAAATCGGCAAGGCTTCAGACTTGAAACTTTTGGAGTGAGCCCCAGACGTAGGTACATGATGCCCCCAGTTTCGTTTTTGTGCAGTAAGTCCCATAGCAAGGGCTGTCAGCGCCAGCCGACATGGCTCTCATATGTCGCGGTCTAAAGGTACCTTAACATGGATGGATTTTGACAAACTATAGCTTGTTGCATAGCGGATGAATAGTCCAACAAGCTGACAAATCGGCAAGGCTTCAGACTTGAAACTTTTGGAGTGAGCCCCAGACGTAGGTACATGATGCCCCAGTTTCGTTTTTGTGCAGTAAGTCCCATAGCAAGGGCTGTCAGCGCCAGCCGACATGGCTCTCATATGTCGCGGTCTAAAGGTACCTTAACATGGATGGATTTTGACAAACTATAGCTTGTTGCATAGCGGATGAATAGGCCAACAAGCTGACAAATCGGCAAGGCTTCAGACTTGAAACTTTTGGAGTGAGCCCCAGACGTAGGTACATGATGCCCCCAGTTTCGTTTTTGTGCAGTAAGTCCCATAGCAAGGGCTGTCAGCGCCAGCCGACATGGCTCTCATATGTCGCGGTCTAAAGGTACCTTAACATGGATGGATTTTGACAAACTATAGCTTGTTGCATAGCGGATGAATAGGCCAACAAGCTGACAAATCGGCAAGGCTTCAGACTTGAAACTTTTGGAGTGAGCCCCAGACGTAGGTACATGATGCCCCAGTTTCGTTTTTGTGCAGTAAGTCCCATAGCAAGGGCTGTCAGCGCCAGCCGACATGGCTCTCATATGTCGCGGTCTAAAGGTACCTTAACATGGATGGATTTTGACAAACTATAGCTTGTTGCATAGCGGATGAATAGTCCAACAAGCTGACAAATCGGCAAGGCTTCAGACTTGAAACTTTTGGAGTGAGCCCCAGACGTAGGTACATGATGCCCCCAGTTTCGTTTTTGTGCAGTAAGTCCCATAGCAAGGGCTGTCAGCGCCAGCCGACATGGCTCTCATATGTCGCGGTCTAAAGGTACCTTAACATGGATGGATTTTGACAAACTATAGCTTGTTGCATAGCGGATGAATAGTCCAACAAGCTGACAAATCGGCAAGGCTTCAGACTTGAAACTTTTGGAGTGAGCCCCAGACGTAGGTACATGATGCCCCAGTTTCGTTTTTGTGCAGTAAGTCCCATAGCAAGGGCTGTCAGCGCCAGCCGACATGGCTCTCATATGTCGCGGTCTAAAGGTACCTTAACATGGATGGATTTTGACAAACTATAGCTTGTTGCATAGCGGATGAATAGTCCAACAAGCTGACAAATCGGCAAGGCTTCAGACTTGAAACTTTTGGAGTGAGCCCCAGACGTAGGTACATGATGGCCCCAGTTTCGTTTTTGTGCAGTAAGTCCCATAGCAAGGGCTGTCAGCGCCAGCCGACATGGCTCTCATATGTCGCGGTCTAAAGGTACCTTAACATGGATGGATTTTGACAAACTATAGCTTGTTGCATAGCGGATGAATAGTCCAACAAGCTGACAAATCGGCAAGGCTTCAGACTTGAAACTTTTGGAGTGAGCCCCAGACGTAGGTACATGATGCCCCCAGTTTCGTTTTTGTGCAGTAAGTCCCATAGCAAGGGCTGTCAGCGCCAGCCGACATGGCTCTCATATGTCGCGGTCTAAAGGTACCTTAACATGGATGGATTTTGACAAACTATAGCTTGTTGCATAGCGGATGAATAGTCCAACAAGCTGACAAATCGGCAAGGCTTCAGACTTGAAACTTTTGGAGTGAGCCCCAGACGTAGGTACATGATGCCCCAGTTTCGTTTTTGTGCAGTAAGTCCCATAGCAAGGGCTGTCAGCGCCAGCCGACATGGCTCTCATATGTCGCGGTCTAAAGGTACCTTAACATGGATGGATTTTGACAAACTATAGCTTGTTGCATAGCGGATGAATAGTCCAACAAGCTGACAAATCGGCAAGGCTTCAGACTTGAAACTTTTGGAGTGAGCCCCAGACGTAGGTACATGATGCCCCAGTTTCGTTTTTGTGCAGTAAGTCCCATAGCAAGGGCTGTCAGCGCCAGCCGACATGGCTCTCATATGTCGCGGTCTAAAGGTACCTTAACATGGATGGATTTTGACAAACTATAGCTTGTTGCATAGCGGATGAATAGGCCAACAAGCTGACAAATCGGCAAGGCTTCAGACTTGAAACTTTTGGAGTGAGCCCCAGACGTAGGTACATGATGCCCCCAGTTTCGTTTTTGTGCAGTAAGTCCCATAGCAAGGGCTGTCAGCGCCAGCCGACATGGCTCTCATATGTCGCGGTCTAAAGGTACCTTAACATGGATGGATTTTGACAAACTATAGCTTGTTGCATAGCGGATGAATAGTCCAACAAGCTGACAAATCGGCAAGGCTTCAGACTTGAAACTTTTGGAGTGAGCCCCAGACGTAGGTACATGATGCCCCCAGTTTCGTTTTTGTGCAGTAAGTCCCATAGCAAGGGCTGTCAGCGCCAGCCGACATGGCTCTCATATGTCGCGGTCTAAAGGTACCTTAACATGGATGGATTTTGACAAACTATAGCTTGTTGCATAGCGGATGAATAGTCCAACAAGCTGACAAATCGGCAAGGCTTCAGACTTGAAACTTTTGGAGTGAGCCCCAGACGTAGGTACATGATGCCCCCAGTTTCGTTTTTGTGCAGTAAGTCCCATAGCAAGGGCTGTCAGCGCCAGCCGACATGGCTCTCATATGTCGCGGTCTAAAGGTACCTTAACATGGATGGATTTTGACAAACTATAGCTTGTTGCATAGCGGATGAATAGTCCAACAAGCTGACAAATCGGCAAGGCTTCAGACTTGAAACTTTTGGAGTGAGCCCCAGACGTAGGTACATGATGCCCCAGTTTCGTTTTTGTGCAGTAAGTCCCATAGCAAGGGCTGTCAGCGCCAGCCGACATGGCTCTCATATGTCGCGGTCTAAAGGTACCTTAACATGGATGGATTTTGACAAACTATAGCTTGTTGCATAGCGGATGAATAGGCCAACAAGCTGACAAATCGGCAAGGCTTCAGACTTGAAACTTTTGGAGTGAGCCCCAGACGTAGGTACATGATGCCCCCAGTTTCGTTTTTGTGCAGTAAGTCCCATAGCAAGGGCTGTCAGCGCCAGCCGACATGGCTCTCATATGTCGCGGTCTAAAGGTACCTTAACATGGATGGATTTTGACAAACTATAGCTTGTTGCATAGCGGATGAATAGTCCAACAAGCTGACAAATCGGCAAGGCTTCAGACTTGAAACTTTTGGAGTGAGCCCCAGACGTAGGTACATGATGCCCCAGTTTCGTTTTTGTGCAGTAAGTCCCATAGCAAGGGCTGTCAGCGCCAGCCGACATGGCTCTCATATGTCGCGGTCTAAAGGTACCTTAACATGGATGGATTTTGACAAACTATAGCTTGTTGCATAGCGGATGAATAGGCCAACAAGCTGACAAATCGGCAAGGCTTCAGACTTGAAACTTTTGGAGTGAGCCCCAGACGTAGGTACATGATGCCCCAATTTCGTTTTTGTGCAGTAAGTCCCATAGCAAGGGCTGTCAGCGCCAGCCGACATGGCTCTCATATGTCGCGGTCTAAAGGTACCTTAACATGGATGGATTTTGACAAACTATAGCTTGTTGCATAGCGGATGAATAGGCCAACAAGCTGACAAATCGGCAAGGCTTCAGACTTGAAACTTTTGGAGTGAGCCCCAGACGTAGGTACATGATGCCCCCAGTTTCGTTTTTGTGCAGTAAGTCCCATAGCAAGGGCTGTCAGCGCCAGCCGACATGGCTCTCATATGTCGCGGTCTAAAGGTACCTTAACATGGATGGATTTTGACAAACTATAGCTTGTTGCATAGCGGATGAATAGGCCAACAAGCTGACAAATCGGCAAGGCTTCAGACTTGAAACTTTTGGAGTGAGCCCCAGACGTAGGTACATGATGCCCCAGTTTCGTTTTTGTGCAGTAAGTCCCATAGCAAGGGCTGTCAGCGCCAGCCGACATGGCTCTCATATGTCGCGGTCTAAAGGTACCTTAACATGGATGGATTTTGACAAACTATAGCTTGTTGCATAGCGGATGAATAGTCCAACAAGCTGACAAATCGGCAAGGCTTCAGACTTGAAACTTTTGGAGTGAGCCCCAGACGTAGGTACATGATGCCCCCAGTTTCGTTTTTGTGCAGTAAGTCCCATAGCAAGGGCTGTCAGCGCCAGCCGACATGGCTCTCATATGTCGCGGTCTAAAGGTACCTTAACATGGATGGATTTTGACAAACTATAGCTTGTTGCATAGCGGATGAATAGGCCAACAAGCTGACAAATCGGCAAGGCTTCAGACTTGAAACTTTTGGAGTGAGCCCCAGACGTAGGTACATGATGCCCCCAGTTTCGTTTTTGTGCAGTAAGTCCCATAGCAAGGGCTGTCAGCGCCAGCCGACATGGCTCTCATATGTCGCGGTCTAAAGGTACCTTAACATGGATGGATTTTGACAAACTATAGCTTGTTGCATAGCGGATGAATAGGCCAACAAGCTGACAAATCGGCAAGGCTTCAGACTTGAAACTTTTGGAGTGAGCCCCAGACGTAGGTACATGATGCCCCCAGTTTCGTTTTTGTGCAGTAAGTCCCATAGCAAGGGCTGTCAGCGCCAGCCGACATGGCTCTCATATGTCGCGGTCTAAAGGTACCTTAACATGGATGGATTTTGACAAACTATAGCTTGTTGCATAGCGGATGAATAGTCCAACAAGCTGACAAATCGGCAAGGCTTCAGACTTGAAACTTTTGGAGTGAGCCCCAGACGTAGGTACATGATGCCCCAGTTTCGTTTTTGTGCAGTAAGTCCCATAGCAAGGGCTGTCAGCGCCAGCCGACATGGCTCTCATATGTCGCGGTCTAAAGGTACCTTAACATGGATGGATTTTGACAAACTATAGCTTGTTGCATAGCGGATGAATAGTCCAACAAGCTGACAAATCGGCAAGGCTTCAGACTTGAAACTTTTGGAGTGAGCCCCAGACGTAGGTACATGATGCCCCCAGTTTCGTTTTTGTGCAGTAAGTCCCATAGCAAGGGCTGTCAGCGCCAGCCGACATGGCTCTCATATGTCGCGGTCTAAAGGTACCTTAACATGGATGGATTTTGACAAACTATAGCTTGTTGCATAGCGGATGAATAGGCCAACAAGCTGACAAATCGGCAAGGCTTCAGACTTGAAACTTTTGGAGTGAGCCCCAGACGTAGGTACATGATGCCCCCAGTTTCGTTTTTGTGCAGTAAGTCCCATAGCAAGGGCTGTCAGCGCCAGCCGACATGGCTCTCATATGTCGCGGTCTAAAGGTACCTTAACATGGATGGATTTTGACAAACTATAGCTTGTTGCATAGCGGATGAATAGTCCAACAAGCTGACAAATCGGCAAGGCTTCAGACTTGAAACTTTTGGAGTGAGCCCCAGACGTAGGTACATGATGCCCCCAGTTTCGTTTTTGTGCAGTAAGTCCCATAGCAAGGGCTGTCAGCGCCAGCCGACATGGCTCTCATATGTCGCGGTCTAAAGGTACCTTAACATGGATGGATTTTGACAAACTATAGCTTGTTGCATAGCGGATGAATAGTCCAACAAGCTGACAAATCGGCAAGGCTTCAGACTTGAAACTTTTGGAGTGAGCCCCAGACGTAGGTACATGATGCCCCCAGTTTCGTTTTTGTGCAGTAAGTCCCATAGCAAGGGCTGTCAGCGCCAGCCGACATGGCTCTCATATGTCGCGGTCTAAAGGTACCTTAACATGGATGGATTTTGACAAACTATAGCTTGTTGCATAGCGGATGAATAGTCCAACAAGCTGACAAATCGGCAAGGCTTCAGACTTGAAACTTTTGGAGTGAGCCCCAGACGTAGGTACATGATGCCCCAGTTTCGTTTTTGTGCAGTAAGTCCCATAGCAAGGGCTGTCAGCGCCAGCCGACATGGCTCTCATATGTCGCGGTCTAAAGGTACCTTAACATGGATGGATTTTGACAAACTATAGCTTGTTGCATAGCGGATGAATAGGCCAACAAGCTGACAAATCGGCAAGGCTTCAGACTTGAAACTTTTGGAGTGAGCCCCAGACGTAGGTACATGATGCCCCCAGTTTCGTTTTTGTGCAGTAAGTCCCATAGCAAGGGCTGTCAGCGCCAGCCGACATGGCTCTCATATGTCGCGGTCTAAAGGTACCTTAACATGGATGGATTTTGACAAACTATAGCTTGTTGCATAGCGGATGAATAGTCCAACAAGCTGACAAATCGGCAAGGCTTCAGACTTGAAACTTTTGGAGTGAGCCCCAGACGTAGGTACATGATGCCCCCAGTTTCGTTTTTGTGCAGTAAGTCCCATAGCAAGGGCTGTCAGCGCCAGCCGACATGGCTCTCATATGTCGCGGTCTAAAGGTACCTTAACATGGATGGATTTTGACAAACTATAGCTTGTTGCATAGCGGATGAATAGTCCAACAAGCTGACAAATCGGCAAGGCTTCAGACTTGAAACTTTTGGAGTGAGCCCCAGACGTAGGTACATGATGCCCCCAGTTTCGTTTTTGTGCAGTAAGTCCCATAGCAAGGGCTGTCAGCGCCAGCCGACATGGCTCTCATATGTCGCGGTCTAAAGGTACCTTAACATGGATGGATTTTGACAAACTATAGCTTGTTGCATAGCGGATGAATAGGCCAACAAGCTGACAAATCGGCAAGGCTTCAGACTTGAAACTTTTGGAGTGAGCCCCAGACGTAGGTACATGATGCCCCAGTTTCGTTTTTGTGCAGTAAGTCCCATAGCAAGGGCTGTCAGCGCCAGCCGACATGGCTCTCATATGTCGCGGTCTAAAGGTACCTTAACATGGATGGATTTTGACAAACTATAGCTTGTTGCATAGCGGATGAATAGTCCAACAAGCTGACAAATCGGCAAGGCTTCAGACTTGAAACTTTTGGAGTGAGCCCCAGACGTAGGTACATGATGCCCCCAGTTTCGTTTTTGTGCAGTAAGTCCCATAGCAAGGGCTGTCAGCGCCAGCCGACATGGCTCTCATATGTCGCGGTCTAAAGGTACCTTAACATGGATGGATTTTGACAAACTATAGCTTGTTGCATAGCGGATGAATAGTCCAACAAGCTGACAAATCGGCAAGGCTTCAGACTTGAAACTTTTGGAGTGAGCCCCAGACGTAGGTACATGATGCCCCCAGTTTCGTTTTTGTGCAGTAAGTCCCATAGCAAGGGCTGTCAGCGCCAGCCGACATGGCTCTCATATGTCGCGGTCTAAAGGTACCTTAACATGGATGGATTTTGACAAACTATAGCTTGTTGCATAGCGGATGAATAGGCCAACAAGCTGACAAATCGGCAAGGCTTCAGACTTGAAACTTTTGGAGTGAGCCCCAGACGTAGGTACATGATGCCCCAGTTTCGTTTTTGTGCAGTAAGTCCCATAGCAAGGGCTGTCAGCGCCAGCCGACATGGCTCTCATATGTCGCGGTCTAAAGGTACCTTAACATGGATGGATTTTGACAAACTATAGCTTGTTGCATAGCGGATGAATAGTCCAACAAGCTGACAAATCGGCAAGGCTTCAGACTTGAAACTTTTGGAGTGAGCCCCAGACGTAGGTACATGATGCCCCCAGTTTCGTTTTTGTGCAGTAAGTCCCATAGCAAGGGCTGTCAGCGCCAGCCGACATGGCTCTCATATGTCGCGGTCTAAAGGTACCTTAACATGGATGGATTTTGACAAACTATAGCTTGTTGCATAGCGGATGAATAGTCCAACAAGCTGACAAATCGGCAAGGCTTCAGACTTGAAACTTTTGGAGTGAGCCCCAGACGTAGGTACATGATGGCCCCAGTTTCGTTTTTGTGCAGTAAGTCCCATAGCAAGGGCTGTCAGCGCCAGCCGACATGGCTCTCATATGTCGCGGTCTAAAGGTACCTTAACATGGATGGATTTTGACAAACTATAGCTTGTTGCATAGCGGATGAATAGGCCAACAAGCTGACAAATCGGCAAGGCTTCAGACTTGAAACTTTTGGAGTGAGCCCCAGACGTAGGTACATGATGCCCCAGTTTCGTTTTTGTGCAGTAAGTCCCATAGCAAGGGCTGTCAGCGCCAGCCGACATGGCTCTCATATGTCGCGGTCTAAAGGTACCTTAACATGGATGGATTTTGACAAACTATAGCTTGTTGCATAGCGGATGAATAGTCCAACAAGCTGACAAATCGGCAAGGCTTCAGACTTGAAACTTTTGGAGTGAGCCCCAGACGTAGGTACATGATGCCCCAGTTTCGTTTTTGTGCAGTAAGTCCCATAGCAAGGGCTGTCAGCGCCAGCCGACATGGCTCTCATATGTCGCGGTCTAAAGGTACCTTAACATGGATGGATTTTGACAAACTATAGCTTGTTGCATAGCGGATGAATAGGCCAACAAGCTGACAAATCGGCAAGGCTTCAGACTTGAAACTTTTGGAGTGAGCCCCAGACGTAGGTACATGATGCCCCCAGTTTCGTTTTTGTGCAGTAAGTCCCATAGCAAGGGCTGTCAGCGCCAGCCGACATGGCTCTCATATGTCGCGGTCTAAAGGTACCTTAACATGGATGGATTTTGACAAACTATAGCTTGTTGCATAGCGGATGAATAGTCCAACAAGCTGACAAATCGGCAAGGCTTCAGACTTGAAACTTTTGGAGTGAGCCCCAGACGTAGGTACATGATGCCCCCAGTTTCGTTTTTGTGCAGTAAGTCCCATAGCAAGGGCTGTCAGCGCCAGCCGACATGGCTCTCATATGTCGCGGTCTAAAGGTACCTTAACATGGATGGATTTTGACAAACTATAGCTTGTTGCATAGCGGATGAATAGTCCAACAAGCTGACAAATCGGCAAGGCTTCAGACTTGAAACTTTTGGAGTGAGCCCCAGACGTAGGTACATGATGCCCCCAGTTTCGTTTTTGTGCAGTAAGTCCCATAGCAAGGGCTGTCAGCGCCAGCCGACATGGCTCTCATATGTCGCGGTCTAAAGGTACCTTAACATGGATGGATTTTGACAAACTATAGCTTGTTGCATAGCGGATGAATAGTCCAACAAGCTGACAAATCGGCAAGGCTTCAGACTTGAAACTTTTGGAGTGAGCCCCAGACGTAGGTACATGATGCCCCAGTTTCGTTTTTGTGCAGTAAGTCCCATAGCAAGGGCTGTCAGCGCCAGCCGACATGGCTCTCATATGTCGCGGTCTAAAGGTACCTTAACATGGATGGATTTTGACAAACTATAGCTTGTTGCATAGCGGATGAATAGGCCAACAAGCTGACAAATCGGCAAGGCTTCAGACTTGAAACTTTTGGAGTGAGCCCCAGACGTAGGTACATGATGCCCCCAGTTTCGTTTTTGTGCAGTAAGTCCCATAGCAAGGGCTGTCAGCGCCAGCCGACATGGCTCTCATATGTCGCAGTCTAAAGGTACCTTAACATGGATGGATTTTGACAAACTATAGCTTGTTGCATAGCGGATGAATAGTCCAACAAGCTGACAAATCGGCAAGGCTTCAGACTTGAAACTTTTGGAGTGAGCCCCAGACGTAGGTACATGATGCCCCCAGTTTCGTTTTTGTGCAGTAAGTCCCATAGCAAGGGCTGTCAGCGCCAGCCGACATGGCTCTCATATGTCGCGGTCTAAAGGTACCTTAACATGGATGGATTTTGACAAACTATAGCTTGTTGCATAGCGGATGAATAGGCCAACAAGCTGACAAATCGGCAAGGCTTCAGACTTGAAACTTTTGGAGTGAGCCCCAGACGTAGGTACATGATGGCCCCAGTTTCGTTTTTGTGCAGTAAGTCCCATAGCAAGGGCTGTCAGCGCCAGCCGACATGGCTCTCATATGTCGCGGTCTAAAGGTACCTAAACATAGATGGATTTTGACAAACAATAGCTTGTTGCATATCGGATGAATCGGCCAACAAGCTGACAAATCGGCAAGGCTTCAGACTTGAAACGTTTGGAGTGAGTCCCAAACGTAGGTACATGATGCCCCCAGTTTCGTTTTTGTTCAGTAAGTCCCATAGCAAGGGCTGTCAGCGCCAGCCGACATGGCTCTCATATATCGCGGTCTAAAGGTACCTTAACATGGATGGATTTTGACAAACTATAGCTTGTTGCATAGCGGATGAATAGGCCAACAAGCTGACAAATCGGCAAGGCTTCAGACTTGAAACTTTTGGAGTGAGCCCCAGACGTAGGTACATGATGCCCCCAGTTTCGTTTTTGTGCAGTAAGTCCCATAGCAAGGGCTGTCAGCGCCAGCCGACATGGCTCTCATATGTCGCGGTCTAAAGGTACCTTAACATGGATGGATTTTGACAAACTATAGCTTGTTGCATAGCGGATGAATAGGCCAACAAGCTGACAAATCGGCAAGGCTTCAGACTTGAAACTTTTGGAGTGAGTTCCAGACGTAGGTACATGATGCCCCCAGTTTCGTTTTTGTGCAGTAAGTCCCATAGCAAGGGTTGTCAGCGCCAGCCGACATGGCTCTCATATGTCGCGGTCTAAAGGTACCTTAACATGGATGGATTTTGACAAACTATAGCTTGTTGCATAGCGGATGAATAGGCCAACAAGCTGACAAATCGGCAAGGCTTCAGACTTGAAACTTTTGGACTGAGCGTCAGATGTAGGTACATGATGCCACAAGTTTCGTTTTTGTGCAGTAAATACCACAGCAAGGCCTGTCAGCGCCAACCGACATGTCTCTCATGTATTGCAGTCTAAAGGTTCCTTAACATGGATGGATTTGGACAAACTGTAGCTTGTTGGAAAGGTGATGAACAAGCCAACAAGTTGGCAAATCGGCAAGGCTTCAGACTTTTAGAATGAGCGTCCAATGTATGTACATGATGCCACTAGTTTCGTTTTTGTGCAGTAAATGCCTTAGCAAGGCCTGTCAGCGCCAACCGACATGGCTCTCATGAATCGCAGTCTAAAGGTACCATAACATAGATGGATTTGGACAAACTGTAGCCTGTTGGAAAGCTGATGAATAGGCCAACAAGCTGGCAAATCGGCGAGTCTTCAGACTTGAAACGTTTGGAGTAATTGTCAGATGTACGTACATGATGCCACTAGTTTCGTTTTTGTGCAGTAAATCCCATAGCAAGGTCTGTCAGCGCCAACCGACATGGCTCTTATGTATCGCAGTCAAAAGGTACCTTAACCAAACACAGAAGAGAAATCGCCACTTGAAGTGATATGTCGCGGCAGAATATCGTCGTGTCAGTGCAACAATGTCGTATCTCCTAAAATGGCATAAACGGAAAACGACGACGTTGTTGCTCGGAGTGTATACGCGCGAGATACGACCTTGTTGAAGAATGGACATACGACCTTGTTGCACTGACACGACGGTATCAAATCTACAGAGTATTAAAAGGCAAAATATTGCGCACGAAAAAACAAGATTTTACCGATCAGGTCCTTCCAGCAGTGGCGCACCCAGGATTTGCCTTGGGGGCTCACAAATATTTTTTTTTAAATTTTGTAGAAGTTAATTTTTCTTCAAGAAATGTTGCCCACATTTTTTCTGCTGCAGAAAACAAATTGGTGTTTTGTTTTTGAGGGCCGACTATTTTGACGTTGGTGGCGCCACTTAGTCCCCTATTATACTATTCGAAAATAGGCCACATACGTACCACCAAGTTCCAATTGTTAAAAAAAAATACCAAAAAAATACAAAATTTACAACCTCTGGGGGGCTCAAGTTCCCTGAGGGTTCCCCTCCCCCTTGGGTGTGCCACTGCCTTCCTGCTCTTTAATTATACCTTTTAATATACCGTGCTATACGTATTGTGTGACCTTGAGGGGGAAAGACGAGTTATTAAGCTAGATAAAATAAATTTCTAATAGCAAAACAATATCTCGATTTGGCAATAAAACAAGGAGGGCTTCTTTCTGTAACCACATTTACCTATGACTGATGATTTTCACTTTCCCACCCCCTCCCTCCAAGAAAAGAACCCCCCCCCCAAAAAAAAAACTTTTTATTTTCTAAAAATCCTGGTTACATTTAAGTTACCGGTACATTTGTTGGGTCTGCACATGAAGTAACCCCCAATTAATTTCCTTTGCAAATAAAACAGCAGATGGTTGGAAAAAATCCTGTGATTGCAAGTGACCAAAAAGAAAGGACAAGTCTCTATGATGTGACAATGACCATAAATTACGGCATTATATTACTTTGTTAATTCCCCCACAAAAAAAACACAATGAACACCAAGAGCTGTCACAACCGGAGAAATATATATTTTTTATAGATGTACATTTAAATCACAGTTTGAATTTTCCACACTTGGAACTGCGTATACACCATGCAAGCATGGTCCCAGAGCACACGTGGTTCTATTCCATGTAACTGCATGATTCAGAATGGTTAACCGGATCGAACCCATTATACGGGGTAATCCTATACGATAGCACTTCCCGGTTCTCTTGACCAGCCTACTAGTCTACATCACCGATAACAGTCAGTGAGCAAGTCAGGTACAAAATCAAAAGGTTCCCCGGAACAAGCCTGCAAGGGATCATGGTAGCTTTGATCAATGCTTTCAAGGTTCTTATCACCCGCTCCTGGACCCATCGTTTCCTGACGTCCATTTTAAGCCCAAAACCACCGTTCAGACGGAATAATAACACGTCTTAGTTTTACTCAATCATATTAAACACAGTACAACAACTTATATATTGGGTGGTAGCGAAACAAGTCAAGAGCCGCCAGCTTTTCCCGCCATTTATTTTTCATAACTAATAAGTACTTTCATTTTACAATTTAAATATAAACCAATTGTATTAAATTAGTTGCAAAAAGTAACTTGTAGCTTTTATTCTCATAAAGTTATAATATGCTGTATCATACTCGGAGTGTGTAATCAAAAATTACGCACACAAAATATACAAACTAAACCGCACCTAGCCAAAATGGTTTGTTATATTACAAACTTTTATTAAGAGAAACGTCGATTCCCTTATGTCCTCATATCACAGGTCCAAGGGCAGTGTGTAGCCACCGGGGGGCGTGGGGGGGGGCGACCGCCCCCCATGAAACCTTGTCGCCTCCCAGTCGCCCCCCCCCCCTGAGATTTTGAGTTTCTAAAAAAATTATCATTGATCTACATGACGCCATGGGCGTCAATCCTGGGGGGACAGGGCCCCCCCCCCACTTTTTAAAGGGTGGGGAACACAATATCAAATGTCCCCCCCCCCCCATTTTTGAACTCGTGTCTCATTTACAGGGCCCTATTATGTACTACAATGTATCTTTTGCTTAGAAAATATTGGATAAAGTGGTCAGAAATTGCCTCAGATAGCACCACAGAGCATTTAGAATCCACAATTTTTCGGGGCCCTTAAGCGGGCCCCGAACCCCACGCCTATAGCTTATTCTTATGCCTTTAGCTGAGAAAACCTCGTAAATTATGTTTAATTTATTATCTTTTGTGCTCAGATAATTGTTGGTTAAAGTGGTAAGAAATTGCCTCATATCACACCACAGAGCATCGATAATCCAATTTTTCGGGGCCCTTAAGCGGGCCCCGAACCCCACGCCTATAGCTCAGAATACCGATAGCTGATTCAATGACTCCAACCTCGAAAACGATGTTCAAATAATTATCTTTTGCTAAGAAAATATTAGTTAAAGCATGGACGAAAGTGGTAAGAAATTGCTTCAGATCACACCACAGAACATCTAGAATCCAATTTTGTTCGGGGCCCTTAAGTGGGCCCCGAACCCCCACGCCGTAAAGGGCTTCGCGCTCGCATCAGTTCTGATCAAGGTATGTCCCCCCCACACACACTTTTGAGAAACGATTGACGCCCCTACATGACGCCCCCCATGAAATGTTCCAGCCCCCCCCCCCCCTGCGCACCCCCACTGAAAAATTCCTGGCTACGCCACTGTCCAAGGGTTTATATGTTTGTTACTACCACTTATACAGTGTTTGTATTAACGCAAACTGTTTACAACATACAATCAAGGCCTGCAATAAGAATCACACCATTAAACAAATGGTCGAAAATACGTTGATATTTTACTGGAAAATTGAGCTGTTTATACTCCACACACTAACAGGACTTTAAAACATGCAGAGCAGTTACTTAGTGTAAGAAGCATTATTAAAAACCACAAAAGGGGTAAATGGATACTTGATCAGTATTTAAGCTCCTGTTTCTAACACCATATGTGTGCATTTTAACCCGTTTTGGGGTATATTAGGGAAAATAAGATTACGGTATCAGAAAAAAATTCAGAAACAATGGCAACATCAATTATTTGTAAGTTAAAACATCCCAGAACTTGGTCCAACCAATTGCCAAAAATTAACATTACATGCAGCGGAAAAACAATGCCCCCCCCCCCCACGACAACAATCCTTTTTAATTCTGACAGGTTTTTTTCAGCATTAATGTAAATATAAAGCACAAACATATAATGTCATAAGAGTCTCCCCAATGGTAGTCAAGTTTATTGAACAAAAAACAAAACACTCATTCAAAATGAAATTCTGTTTACTAATTTGTCGTGAGGTCCTACACATACCTATTATATTACGAAAGGAACAGTTAGAAATTAAAGTAATTATAACCACAACAATCAATAAAGTTCGTCCGGACGATAACTGAAGAAATACCTGTTGTATTAAATCTAAATTTTGTTGTTTTGTTTGTTCAGTTAGCACTTGCAGTTGGCTGCAGTTAGCATGTATTTCTCGTGTTGACAATAAAGGGCAATGATTTTGGTTTTGTGGATAGGCATTATTAAACCTTTTGTGCGTTCATAGTTACTACATTAAAATAACAAAGAACGGCCTCTGAAACACGTGCAACGCAGTCTCCCACTAGTGGTGCCCACATTTTGTGTAGGGCGCCCTCTTTTGAGTTGTCACAAGTGTGCGGATAATGCCCGTGCTTGATGACCAATCAAAAGACAGAATTTACATCAACATGGTAGTTTTTTCCTTTAAGGTATAATGCGCAGAACATTGCTGTCGAAATTTAGTTGATTTCCAATAAGCATGTAGGCCCTTTTTTTCTCGCGTCGACAAGTATACTTGCATCATGAATTTAGGCCATAAAATGGCTCTATTTTGCAATGGAGCGCAGGCGTCCATTTTGATGAAATGGCGATGGGCTTCCGGACTGCTCTTAAGGGCGATTATATTTTGATGGAACTTTCAGTTAACACCCAAAAAATTGAACAGAAACTGAAAGATTATGAAATAAGCTTTGATTTGATGGGTGTCTCAAACACCTTGTAGAGTTGTGAGCATTTTTAATAATTTACGTGTACGGTAATAAGTATATACACATGTATTACTTATTACGTGTAATAAGTACGTGTAATTACCATCGGGTCTAAGATGGCGGCCAACACTTACTGACAAACTCGTCGTACATTTCGCGTTCAATAAAACAAGTTTTTATATAATTTTAACTTTAAATTATCTGCAGAAGATGTTCTTTATTGCTTTTTCTACCATATAAAG
Organism: Patiria pectinifera; assembly: GCA_029964075.1. Classification (NCBI taxonomy): domain Eukaryota; kingdom Metazoa; phylum Echinodermata; class Asteroidea; order Valvatida; family Asterinidae; genus Patiria; species Patiria pectinifera. Next base: position 21,419 of record JASAOE010000829.1, on the reverse strand, counting down.
CTACTTTTAATGTTCAAAAGCATATACAAAATTTGTTATTTGTTCAGGCTTGTTGACGACCGTTGAGGCCTGTTGAGGTTTTTTGACGCTTGTTGACTCAGTTTAGTAGGACCGTCTAAGGGAGTCGATTTGCAGGTCTGCACAATAAGGACCTTGCCGACCGTTATTTGTGTAGTGCACCCTCTTTTCAAAACGTAAGCGGAAGTTTGTTAACACCCTTGCAAAACAAGGGATTAATCCATTGTTTCGACGATGGGAGAAACATTTGCAAAACAAGGAACTTAACCCGATCTGGTTTGATGACTCGTTCATTGTGGTAAACAGGTCTAATTTGCAATTTCAAAGACGCAGTACGTGTATAATATAAAAGAAATAATAATATTTTATTTCATTGCCTTTTATAATACAGAGAGTGAGAGCAATTAATTTTCCAACACCTTCTTTGTATTTCGTATAAGAGAGAGCTTTTTCCCGTATGGTTACAATGAATACTTTGTAAACAGCACTAACATGGTTGTTCACCCTCAAAAGTGTTAAACCCTTAAACAGGAAAAAATGAATATAAACTCGAGACACATTTTAAAGTGCCTGTCAAAATTCATCGCCAACTTTGACTGCTGCAAGAGGGCGCTGTTTAAAACGCTTTAACTTGCATGTCCGAGAATTTTAAGCCAGAATTCGTCAAGGTTCCGGTCAAATTGATCCGTCAAATCGAGCCATCGAACGTAAAATGTCGATCAGATCTCATCCAACAATGACGAAAAAGAAGTAGTTGGGTGGGAAGAAGTGCACCCTCAGAAATCAACTTCTAATCAACGTATCGTGAACAGAAAAATGCGTAGAAAACGATTTATGTTAAAAAATTCAAAAAAATTCCCACGTATTGTTTTTATGCAAATTAGTTCCGCCATTACCGAAAAATCTATTTTTCACTATAATTGTTGCAAAAATATTGCAGATAACTGAACGATTTAGGTGTCTAAAGCCATGTTTTCAAGGTCAGAGATCACAATAAAACTATTGTGGAAGTGACCATATGTGTCTGAGGCATAAGAATGTGAAAATTAGTGCCGCTTATACGGGAAAATCATGTTTTTGACATATCTTGGCCAATATAGCACATAACTACACAAGTAAGGTGTCTAAATCCATGTTTCGAGGGTCAGGTATCATTAGAAGACCATTCACGAAGTAACTATGCGTGTCATTGGCAGGTATGTAAAGTCTAAAGTGCCTATTTATCACCTAATTCGTTCAGTTATCTGCAATAGTGGTTAAGATATAGTGAAAATATATTTTTTCGATAATGGCGGCACTAATTTGCATAGAAACAATCCGTGGGACTTTTTTTTTGTATTTGATTTTTTTTTGTATAGCAAATCGTTTTCTATGCATTTTTTTCTGATCTAAAGACGTCAATTAGAAGTTGATTTCAGAGGGTACACGATAACCCCTTCTTCCCGCTAAACTAAAAAGCAGTCGACTTAATGATTTGTGAAGTCTTGTTGCTGATCAAGTAACCAACGTTTACATTTAATTTGTTTTCGAGGGGATGTGGTTCACGGAGTTGTCAGATTATAATTTTAAAAAACCTGCATTGCGTAGAGTGGCGACAGTTGTAACAGTCTTTATACACGATGTCATACACTTGAAACGTCGACTCGACAAGAGGCCGACAATAATGAAGAGTAGATCTACTTGTGTCTGGGACATGTTCTTAATTTATCCAGTTATAAGTATGCATTACCTTACCTGCCCTAGGCTTGAATGTCTTCCAGCGAGAGACGGTGATCTGAAACTTACGTAGTCCTATCTCTTGATAGTAGCGGTAACATTAATCGCTTCAATCTTGCCAAGTTTGAAGAGTTTGCTCAACATTCTGATCCAGACAGCTTAAAGGGATATGTAAAGGCCGCGTTAAGGTTCTTGTAAAAAACATCGATGCAACAGTTATCCTTTAAACTTTTTTTCAGAGTGGATTTGGATAATGACCGTTTGAATCAGATTTTTTCCTGACGAATTTGGTTGTAATTCTACTGCCTTGAAATAGAGACAAGGGAGTGCGGAATCTTTCGAGACTTTATTACGAATCAGCTGTGGACGTTCGCCAACTAGAGAGACTTGTCAACAAATGTCGGACCATAAATGGTTCTTTCGTTGCCCCTCGAGAAAAGTTTGTTTACATTTCTTTTGACGGCCTGATGACAAACATTACACGGAGATATCTTCTGGCATGATAATTTTGACTGGCAGTTCAGTCTTGTTATATAATAAATCCCAGAAGTTAACGACCTCGTAAAATCTGTATTATATTTTTTTTCTTCAGAAATGATAGGAAACTAATTACATTGATATATGGTTTTTAAATAAACGTTTACGAGTCGTTAATTAAGTTGTTGTAATAACAATAACACACTATGATATGATGAATGTTTCTGGACGTAAATTGATGGCTTGAATCTAATTTATTATCAACGATGTCTCATTTTTGAGTTACAAAAAGAAAATGTCGCTAAGGGGACGGTCCGGGGAAAAAAACTGTTTACGATCTGAAGTGTTGAGCGCATTAAGCATAATAATCACTTTTTCTGTAGCTTGCAGGAGAAAAAAATGCTTTAAAAAGGCAATGTCATAAGTGGTGGTCCCCTTGTTAGATATTGCGCCACGTCAATGGAAATATCGATGGGGAAATGTCCAGGGAAAGGACCAGCCTCGAAGAAACATTTTAAACTTCGTACTCTTATGCCCGTTTCGCACCGGAACAATTCCTTGCATGTTACCCTGTGGGATTTAGGGTTAGTTTAAAAAGGAGGCTTCAAGGCAGGTTGGGCTGCTAGCAAAGATTCTTATGTGACATCTACCTTTAATAAGCAGTGACACCAATGAGGTTTTTTGTATGCGACTGAAACTTCGTTTTGGTTCCAAGATGGCGCTTCCATGCAAACTCCTAATATGTACCCTTATTGCTCAACAGATTCTGTTATTATGTGTAGCCACGCTCCACGCCAACATGCATGTCGCCACCCATTGGTTTGAAGTTGATGGGCCGGCCCGTCGCACGGTTGTCGTACTCGAGTGGCGCCCCGCGCTACTGTCTGATGGCCCAGCTCAGGAAATGAAATGTTTGCTGGACTGTTGAGGATTGCGCGACAATAATGTTACACCTGTATAGTTAATTGCCCTACTGTCTGAGAGGAGCAGACAGGAAGGGATTTCTCGCTCCGTTCATTGTATACTATGTCAATTTTAGTTGCTGATTTCGCAGACTTCTGACAACAAGATCTTAGACTAGGCAAATTTAGTACATGTATTGGTCCGAGACCGATTAGGTCTGAGAATTCATCGGAGGTTGGTTTTTCATGGGGGGGGGGGGCAATGTGAGGCCTAAAATGTAATTAACAAGTGACAGTAGGTCAGTCAGTCAGTGAGATAGGACAGGTAAAAAGACGACTATAGGCCGACCCTCTTTGACCAGCAAACATTACATGTTTGAGGTCCCTTAATAATCTCTTAGGCAAGCCAATTTAAACTGAGTTCAACTCCACTCCTTTGGCGCCAAATAAAACACATTATTGAGGAGTTGCCTAGGCAACAGTAGGGATGAGACAGGAGATGTTGAGCTTGAAATAATCTTGAGCTTAAATGATTTTTTCTGAGGAACACATTTTGTGCAACTTTCTACTCCTCTTAAATGTATGAAAATTGTTCGTCATCCCTGTTTGGTCAATTTCTAAGTGCACTTCTTTAAATATTTAAATGTTGCATGCTTTTCCGGAAGTCTGAGGGTGCTGTTGCTGTGATGTTATTTTTGGAAGACACTAGTTTAGGAGATTTCTTTTTCAAATTGTGTGAACCCAAAATTTGCTCATTGAAAACATTTGTGAGCAAGGTTTGGTCATTGACTTTAACTGCCACATACTGACACACCAACGAATCACCAAACAAAAAAAACTTTACGACAGGGCAAAATATCTAAAATCCTAGCAATTCTTTGTGTTGTGGCATTGAGGTTTCTGCCTGGAATGACATCACAGTTTTGCTAATAAATGTGTAGGCCTAAATTTGCATTAGCATAAAAACAAAAAGGAACCAAAATACTCGGAAAAATTGGAAAACGAAAATTGAAAATCAGGTTAAATGGGACGCAAAGGTGCATACTATAAAATTATATTGCATGGACCCTTTAACTTCTATTCTGTGGCGGCTCATGTAATGTAATAGGAACCCCCTTCCAAAAGCGGCGTGGCCATGGTCACTTTTAAACAGGACTAACAAATTTCCAGTGGGGGGGGGGCAACGATTTATGTTTGGGGAGGGGGAAGTGCATCCCCTGGCCTCTCCCTCCCCCTCCCTCCCCTTGGCTACGCCGCTGCCATCCACCCTGACGCAATCTTCCTAATAAGACAAATGTTACCCAAAATTAACTCAAAATCTATATTTCTGCGTGTCTCGAATCCGATGAAGGATTTCACCTTTAAAACCTGCCGAATTCTGAGGAAGTGGAAATTCATGTTTGCTGGCACCGAGTTCATGTTCCTGCATGAAACTCCATTCACCTGCAAGTTGCAAAACAGGATGCGACACATGCTGTCTTTCCTCACCCTCTTAAAAGCAAGAAAGGACGGACAGAAAGACAAAACTCGTCTGAACAGGACCCGGGCCCGGTACACTGACCCCGTCACAGCGTGATTGGCGGTCATTATTGACCGGGGCTGGAGCCTGCAGGCCCGGGCAGGCATGTCTGGCTCATCCCGCTCGTATCGAGTGTTTGGATCGGTACGACACTACTCAATACGACATGGACGGACTTCCAAATCGGTGGAGAAAAAAAATGTAGGATTATGGACTCGAGTGCAGGATCGGAGTGGGCGAGTTGGCCACGGGCAGTTGTTTGATGGGTAGAAGTTACATAGGCACCCCTGTGAGAATCTAGGTCACCTTCCTGCAAACACTCTTGGAAAGGTCTTCGTTGCATGATGGGTAATGGTATCATCCGCGCTCCGTATGACGTGCAGGGTGCAGACCTGTAAATGGGCCCGAAATTGCCTACGCGAGCCAAATCACAATTGTATGTCCATCAGATTATCTCCTATTTGAACATTTTGTGGGCATGAACTTGAATTTTTGTAAAAAAAAAATAGAAGAAAAAAAGAAAAGAAAGGTAGAAGCCTTGCACATTACTGCAAGCTTGTATTTCTGTGCAATTTGGATGAGATTGGGCCCTACAATAGCTCTATTTCGCAATGGAGTGTATTGGCATCATTTATCAAGATGGCGATGGGCTTCTTCACTACTTTTAGGGGGTGATCATCTTTGGGTGAACATTTCTCCCAAAAGTCATAAGATTACCCCAAAAACTGAACAGAAAATTTAAAAATAATGAAATAAACTTTGATTTCATGTATGTCTCAAACACATTGGGGGAGTTGTGAGTATTTTTGTGATTTTTGGCCCCGAACCCCACACAGATAGGCTTCGCACTCACATCAACCCCCAATGCCGCCCATCAACCCCCACATTTGAGAGGCGATTGACGCCCTTGGTGCCAACAGGCTTTTAGAGATGGGACCTATACCAGTTTTCCCTGCTTGATTTGTACAGTGCGTGCTCTGTACTTTAATAGCATCAACATAAATTTCATCTGGGCCTGTTTCACCTGAAGCTTATTGAGCTGAGATTGGAATACAGTAATGTCTGAATTGGCGGGGGATGCTTAATATAGGTTTTCCCGGCCAATTTCACACAAATAGCATTCGAATTCATCTTGATAGTGGCCAATTTGAAGCAGAGTAGCGCCGTGCTGTCATTCCCGTGGTTCGTATTAGATTTCAGGCGTTCAAATTCGTTTTAAGACCTGACATTTTCATGTTTAACTCATCCTAAATTGAAGTTATGTCATTTGGTTTAAATGATCATTCAATTTAGCAGTCGGTTTGGTCGAGGGTTATTTGCATGAGATTCTTGATTTCTTGTTCATTTCCGTGCATTCTATTTAGCACTTTTTGCATTCAAAAAATTGAAATAAAACGAAGGCATACGACGCGAGTCTTTTTATTTCTTGCATCTTTTTATAATTTCTGCTTTTCTGTTTCATTTTTTTTCCAAAGTGTCTACTATCTGTCTCTTTATTCTAAAGAAGTTAAAATCTAAACAAATTAAACAAAAAGGGGGCATAAAATGAAACAACGAACCTATAGGCAACGGTGAACTTAGGTGATGTTTTCCCTTCTTTTTATCGTGTTCACATAAATCTATATGTTCTTAATTCTTTATCTTTGGGTTTTTGATCTTCTGTTTTCAAATGTGATTTTCGGTTACATACTTGTTTATATCTCTTTTAACTTTTTTAGATGTTTAATCATCTTAGAGCCCCTTTTTGTCTGTCTTTATTTTGGAATGATGAGGATACTGTCTCCTGCAGGGTTGTTAGCCATCGATCTCTTGCCGTGCATCTACATCTGAAATTCTCATGTAACGCCCATGAGTTGCCATTTTGATATTTCTAGTGTTTCAAGCTAACAGTGTGCACGGTGATCAGAGTGTTGGCAGAATCTTGTTGGAGACAGGTTTTATATCCATATACTTCCAAATTGGAACAAAGGCACTCCATATAATTCTGACAAACAACGGAATGACATAAACCTATTTCGAATTCATTAGCTTACTTTTCATAAATGCCTGCTTAATGGTGAATTTGAATGACCAAACTTACACAGCTGGAAGCTTCTGCGTCTTTGGATGCTCGTTTGTGCAATTTTAATTTGAATGCCCTGTTGTTAAAATTGCATGATTAAAATGTAAAATCGCATGCTTCAAATGTTAAATTGATTGGTGTTTTTAGCTAATTGAATGTTGATCTCAATGTGCATTCAAATTCGTGCGAAAATGAGTGATTGGTCACCAATTTGGCCGCCAAATCTGCTAACTTGGCCGGGAAAACCTATACAAACGAGATCGAGAGCCAAGAAGAGGTACACACACAAAATACGTTACGCAACAGAGTACAAATATAATTGGCGCGCAGCACCGTCGCTCTACATCTGAAAGACAAAATAACCCGTCAACAATTGAAACCAATTCAACGACCCGATTTTAAGAACACAATGAATGGTTCTTGGGTTTTAAACTCAATCTTAACTGTAATTAGCGAAATAGCCTAGTGCTTAAATTGCTGACCCACGGGTGGAGGATCGGTGGTTCGATCCCGCATGTGTCATTTTAGTTTTCAACATGCGCTGTCCGACTCTTTCTATAAATGTTTTTATTTACCGTTCTAAAATACCAACAGTACCTTGGCTTAACCGGTAAGCACTGCTGCTGGGACTGTCTGTGAAGTCCAGGTTGGCATCTTCGTACAGGTTCAGGGCATGTGGTCCACTCGGAGGATCAGGGCTTAGGATGCCGCCTTGTTCCTCCCTTAGCTCTTTGCTTTTACATGGTACCTGGCCCTCCGGGGTTACATGGATGGACAGGGAAGGAAGTGTGTACTGACCGCCGAGATCCCAGAAGAGTCCTAAGGGATTCGCATGGGACATTGTTATGGCCCATCCGATCCCTGAATGCTTGGCTAGCACATTTTTGTTTTATTCACCACAGTTTTTAAAATGCTTCAGCATTAAATCACGGAATATATTTGTATCTTTTTTTTTCAGGAAAGAAACAAAATACAGTCTCTGCATTTAAGCCTAAATACAATCTGCAACGAATTTCAGTGATAATCAATTTGTGAAAATTAAATGGAAACATAAACAGAGGTCAGCGAATCTGCAAAAAAATGTGTACATGATAACGCTATTAATCTTACGCGATTACATCCACTTAGACTATAACAAGTCTCACTATATTTCCCCAACCGTTATAAAATATTTAGGAGGAACTCTCTGATATATCGGTAGACCTATAGCTCTTATTTCTATGACAAGTTTCCAACAATGTTAAGCCTGGTCCGTCACCTGTAGCAGTTCCACGATATTTGCAGCCCGATATAATTTCGGGCAAAATTGCAGGATAGTAGGATAGTAGGCACTGTGCCAAGGCCTACGAAATATTCGGGGCATACACGAAAAATCGACGGCCTACGAAAATACCGCAGGATGCAATAAAACACATAAATAGGCCTACCCTGCACATACACCCACGAGCAGAGACAAAATTACTTTAAAAAAAAAATTAGTGTGTCTCGAGACATTTTCGATTTCAGCAATTGACGCTGTACAGCATGTAGGCATACATGTAGCCCCTATACGTGTGTAATTTACGTGTAAAGTCTGTCGTTCTGGAGCATGGTGCCAACCATGGGCGTCGATCGATTTGGGACGGGGGGGACATGTCGTTTCCCACCCCATTCCACTAATTTCGTCTCAGAATAAACAATTGTGTCCTACATTTGGTTATATTGCTCAGAATAACTTAATCCACACTCGAACATCATGTTTAAAATGGTGACCTTTTGGATAAAGTGGTCAGAAATGGTCCACAGATCGCACCACAGACCATCCAGAAACAGTTTTTCGGGGCCCTCAAGCGGACCCACGCCGTTAGGCTTTGCACTCGCATTAGTTCTGATCAAGATCTAGGCCTATGTACCATCCCCACATTTTAAAAGCGATTGACGCTCTTAATTGGTGCCAACATGGTTTTAGAGCAAGGATCTACACCAGTTTGACATGGCTTGATTTGCACAGTGCTTTGCACTTTAATAGCTTGTGCCGGTGCCTAGGGTGGAGTAGGGCCTAACGGAACACATGGTGCCTAGGGCTTACAGTCACTTAAGCCCGGGCCTGTCTGTATAAGCACTTGTATCCTCCATAGAAGCTGAGAGGTTTTGCCGTGCCTTCTTATCTGGCATTGAGAACCATTAGCTCATCATCGTTTAGTTCGTGTGGAGAATACATACCTTCACTCTGGTTCGAGCTGCTCCTATAAACTTCATGCAGCTTGGCTCGATTCATTGGAGAGTGTTTCTTGACCGTATAACAAGACATCTCGTGTTGCATTTGCGTCTTCTGTGGAGGCAATTTAAGTGTAGGCGTGTCTTGGTCTAAATTTAAAATTAAACACCATTTGTCAAGTAAGCCTGTATGTTTTCAATGGAATTTACAAGACAAAGAAAAGGGCCTTACGATTGGATTTTGTTAAACACACATTGAATTGTTGGTTTCATTTAACATGTTATATTATCGTCTTCTCAATTCTAACGTTTTGACCGGAAGACTATAGATTTGCTCCTCATTCTAGAAAACCCATCAATTTGTAAATTGTCGTATTACCTCCGACTCTTCAGCTCAGGCGGCCTCCTTTATGTGAATAAAAACAAAACAGATGCCGAAAACCTCTGATCCTTTTTTCTCCTTCACGGTAAACTCTCTGTCAAATTACGGTCTGTTTTGCGCTGGTATAACTTGACACATTCCATAACGTGACGCGTAGCACACATACCGCCCATTGATTGCTTCATTCCTCATAGTGCTGGCACCTTCGTGTGCTGCCGTATCGTTGACAGGTAAATCGTTTGGAACCATGATGATTTGTAGCGGTATCACACGATCCTGACCATACTATTTCTTTCTTTCTTTTTCAAGTGACGAGCTACTAACCAAGCTGAACCTCAGTTCAACTATCTCGTGTAATCCATCAGCACTCCAACATGTATTTACCCAAACTTGCTTAATATACATGGTGAAGGGAGTTTATATAAAGCTTGGTAAAAGTTTATAGTCATGGTGCTTATAACGATAGCAGCCTATTTGGCTTGATAAAGCCGCAACTGTAAAACAAACTAAAGAAACTCACATTTTATAGCTTAAGTGTTCAAGTCTTTTCATATCCAGTTTTAAGGGAATCTTATAGCATCAAATGAAATCCCTGTTAACCCTCTATGTACTGTGATGTTAAACCTCGTCCCGTTTTCTCCATCACTTTCTTTGCATGCCTGCCATCGAGATTTCTGCCTGTCTGCTTGTTCACGTAAGCCCGACCTAAAATCGGTCTGGGAGGACGGCACAGCGTAATGTTGTCTGCAGCCTCAGGTTCAACAAACAGTTTTTAGATCTCGATATCTACAACATTCGTGCAGACTTACCAAGAAGACTGGTTTGTTAGACTTCTCTCATTGCCTGCTCCTATAGACTGTTGTCAGTACTTTGCATGATGTGTAATCAAGTTTTCAGTTTGAAAATAAAATGAGACCAAGAAAACCCAAATAGTGAGATTTTTCATTTCCCGATTATAAATAATACTTCTAGTCGGATCAGATAATCATACCGGTCTGTTTCCTGTACTCGTAATAATGATGAGGAAAGGTTATACGTTCCACTCAAGAAGAGCGCCCCCTGTGGTTTCTTACTGCATATGTCTTTTGCATCATCAGTTTTAAATAATTTACAAAAACTTAATTCATTAATGTATTAACCAAAAGTGAATACTTGTACCTGTCACTGTAGAAAAAGAAAGACTTCGGATAAAACTTGCTTTGATTTTTAATTCTATAGTAAAATATTTTTTTAGGAATTGCCGAAAAGGAAGGCTGATGATGTTAACCAACGCTAAGCGAGAAAGGACAATAATGCCATTTTAAGGACATAACTTGCAGTGCCTAATGTTACTCTGAGATTTTGGAAGGTCAATTTTACAATCAGTTACCATAAAAGTCAGTTACCAATACATTTCCCATAAGAAGGCATTTTTCAGTACACCAAATCTGTTTTCCAGCTTCTTCCATTCTTTCCAGCCTATTCCATCCTTCCAGCCTTTTCCACATTTCCAGACATTCCATCATATTCCATTCTCTCCTTTACGAGACGCCTTTGTTTATATTTGATTGAGTATAGGTGAAAAGAAGGTCAGGACATGCTTTCCAACATTATCACATCGTACTTTAATCTAGCCCTTAGCGGCTACATACTCCGATCATTAATCGGAATGTTTTCTCCATCCCTAGATTAACCTTGCCAGGGAATGATGACCGTCTGGCGACTTTTGTTCTCAGTCGCAAGAACATCATAAAAAAAAGAGAATTTAATCTTCTACCTCTCCATGCATGTTATTCACAATTAAATAACACCGTCTTCGGTGGACTCCGTTCAGTTTGTCCTATACACATGGGTTTCTTCTCTCCTTGTTGCTCGTCTCGCTTCGGGAAGAAACGTTCTGGGGCACAGAAAATCGGATTACCTCTTGAAAAACGAGTACGAGGATGTGCCAACTGCCGGCTTCAGACGGGACTAAGGAAAAGATCTTGAAACGCTATTTCCCGCTTTCACGGACCCTCTGGAGCTTTCGTAAGCAGGGGAGATAAGACCTCAGAATGTTCAAAAACACCGACTCGGAAAACGCTGGTGACGTCCAATACTGGGACTTATTTGATGTCTGCGAAACTAGATCAAGTGTCGATAAAGGATTTCAAACTTCTTTTGCTGTGTATTATCGAAATGGGTCTCGTGGATTCAGAAGTGCATGTGTAATAGTTATTAATTACTTACTCCCGAGCTTTGACAGCCCAAGAAATGATGCATACATTTTTTTTTCTTAAGAGCCGAGGGTATTTGCCCCAGACTTCTTCTTCATTTTCCACACTTCAAGACTTCCTTTGAGAATGAGAACATTGCAGAGAGTCTCATAGAGTATAATTCGTACATAATGTGTTTTCGGTCCAATTTAACATTGTTAATGCTCCGCAAATTCACGCACTTTTACAAAAACCTTAATGAGAACAAGTCGAAGCGATATGTATCCAAGATATTTGAAATGATTTGTCTCAAATGAAACCCTTGGAGCTGATCATCATGTTAAGTTAAGGTTAAGGCGCTCTATGATTTTATCCAGATGTCAACCAATACTCGCTCGATCAGACAATCCAAATTTGCTCCGAATTGAAATCAACATGGATGCTCAAGGTTCTTTCTGATGTCAAGTTTTGTTGGAGTTAATCATATTAATTTGGTTGTAGAAGAACGACGAATTGCATCAAATTGCTTTATTCAAACATCTCAATATTGATGTAGCTGAAACGGCTATGGGTCTCATACACTTAAACATTATTCATTGTCTCCATAATGTTTCTGGATTAATGTAATGAGACTTGGGACGGAAGAACAAGAAGAAACAAATACATATAAAAGTATTCGGTTTTCAGAAGTCTCCTGAGAAGCTGCTGTGGGGATTGACAATCAAACGGATTAATGTCCTCGATTTTGTTTTCTCTTGAGAAGCACTAAGATAGCCATCTGCACAAACAACTCTCCTCGCATTATTAACGAGAGATGCTATCCGTTTCTCTCATTGCCTGAACACAGAGACATCACCTTGTCAAAGCCGGGCATATGTTAGGACGATTTCAACCTTCAAGCTGTCAGATTCGAGGTTTTTGTCGGCATAAATTAAGATCGCAATCACAAATATCATCGTATCGAGTTATTATCCTGGATTTTTTCCCCGCTTGTCAGAACTGAATTTCTGGTTGTTTTTTTAACTGGCCCCTAAGGCCAAAGTATCGCGTGACAGGTTCGATTTGCGAACCTTGTCAAGGTCTCGATGATTGAATTTCATGTTTTTGATCGACTTTATATAGGAATACCCCTCGCAGTCATATTTTGATCATTTTAAAGCATTTCTCAGTGCAAAGCTTCAAGGACACACAAAAAATACATTAGAGGAAAAGACCAATAGTTCACTTGAAAACGTTGAAGCATGAAAATGAAATGTGTAGTTCACACCAACTGGAATTGCGAATGGCTCTGCTGTGGCTTCCTAATAACCGTATTACATCGCTTCAATAGTTTCGTGCCGAAATGTCTGCAGAGGCGCGGAATTTCGGCATTGAAACTTCACCTAGCAAAACTCGGCTCTACACGCGTGCTTGCGCTGCATGCTATCTGTTAAAATCGAATCACCATCTCGACCTACGCGCCTGTAACAAGAAGATTATCTCCTTATCGGGACTGATCTAGTTTCGACGGGGGGCAAAGAGAAGAGGCGGACTGCTTGGCTCAGGAGCGCGTAAAGGTGAGCAATCCGAGTGATCGCTATCCCAAGGTAAGATATATCAGCCTTTTGGACAGAATGAGATGTGCTGGAATGCCTGTGATCTGAGTTTACCTCAGCCGAACTAGGCATGCGCGACTACAATACCAAAACCTTACGAGATGTGCACCATTGTGAATCGTGGTAATTCCAGCACGCCATCCACTGCTACATCTGCACACTGAGGCCTGTGATGCAATCATGAGCACCTGCGATTCGTATCTCGTTTTCGCCCGGGCAAATCGCATCATTTCGGGCAGGTAGGTCACTTTGGCTTGGCACACCCGACTAGCAACTGTGAGAGGGTGAGCCACTGAGGTGTGGTGCGTGAGATATTGCGTGAGATGGGAGTGGCTTTCTTTTTGTGGGGAGCCCGAGGGACGAAAAACGTGTATGTTCAGTCGCAAATTCAGGTGATCCTTTTAGGGTGGCATTGCGTGAGTATAGTTATTCCTGCAGGGGAATATAAAAAGCTCTTGAGGATTCGGTATCATGTTTGTGAACTTAAAACCCATAAAAAAGAGCTGGTTTGTTTTAGTTCATTCGCAAAAACAGTATTTAGGCCAAAAAAAAAAGTCTCCGGTTTCTGGTATGCGCGCGCGTCGCCGTAGCCATGCGCGTCGGCAAAATGAAAAAGGTTTTTTTTTCAATGAAAGATGATGTCTCAAAACTGCCAAACTCACTGGTTTGACTGGAATTCTGCTGCTGCACAATTTTGACGTGTTTTTAGATGGGGTTATGATCGAGAATAAGCTTTATGTGGCCTCTCTGGTCTCCCATAATATTTGCACTAAGTTTAGTCGGGCACCATTTGCAGTCATCAGCCGACATTTGAAGCAAAAAATAACAGGTAAAAAAAAAAAAAAGCCGCGTCGCCGCACCACTTTTTGGGCAAGCTCCATACCAGAAACCGGAGACTTTTTTTTTTTTTGCCTTAACTTGAGTGATTTTCTCGCCTGTTGGGCATTGGGTTTAAAAGCCAGATCCATAAAAATGTCGCTGCAAGAGAGGATTTCGAGTTTGGCATTGGACGCTCATAGTGACGGTTCAAAGACAAAAAAAAGACAGGCATAAAAAGTCTTGATGGCATATGCAGTCCTGCTCCGGAAATGATAATTGCTCAATGGAACCTTAAGAAGACGGGAAAGCCGCGAGTGTTTCTAGGGCCATACGCATCACTGCTTCGGCCCGACGCATCACATCTCGCTGTCAGGCCAAGGGAAAACGAGTTTGTATCTTTTTACGATCGTAAGAGGACAATTTACGCTTAGATCAACGTAATCATGAAAAAACATAACTTCTTGTGACTTTCTGACGTAAATAAAACGTTGAGTCAATACAGCCATCCAGTCATCATTTGCAACGCTCATTATTGCTTCCATTAAATCTATATTTCTTTCATAATGTTACCTCTCGAATGCCCCATGTTTTTAATCATCAAGTGTGAACGCTTGAGTACATCCAGTAAAAAATAAGAAAAAAAACACATTAAACACACAAACTTGGGCCAAATAGCTATGATCAAGAAAATGTCAGAACATTAAATTACCTTGCAATTTCATGAAGTTTTTATGACTTGAATTTCTGAGCAAATTGGCGATCTCAATAAAACTGGTCACAAAAGCAATTCCAGTCAATGTTTAAGGAGACTGCGTTTGCGTGTAGGTAAAAAAAAAATTGTTAGGGTTGTTCTACTTCAAAGGAAGCCAACATTCATCATTCTTATCGCGTTGTTTCGTGAACAAAATAGGGCTACTCATCTTTCTTTTTTTCAAACGGAATTTTGAATCCGTCAAAATTAATTCTCTTTAATTACCCATTACTTTTAACCGTACCATTTTAATTCAAGAGACACTGAAATAACACTTGAAAAAATGCTTATTATTAGCTATCAAAATATTACTTTGTCAAATCAACATTCGTTTTGTACCAAAATAGGAGAATTCAGAGTTTGTTGTCTGCAGAACGCCTGAACCAATGACAAATCTTATTTTGTTGTTCGTGTGATTTTTTTTCCGGGAAAACGTTCCTTTCTTGGACGAAAAATTAATAGCAAATAAGGATGAAAAGAAAAATCTTTCAATGTTTTCATTAGAACTATATACAGCTTACCTTATTCGCAAATTTAGGAAAATGAAGGTTTTTAAAGAAGAAAAAATGGATTCAGGATATTTATATATCAGAAGTGCCGATAAGCTAGGTTTATATTCTAACTGGCTAGTGTTAAGGCTTTCATAGTCGGCAATAAGAGCAGATATATTCGATTTCTAAGTGGAGGTTTGGTGTTTTTCCAGCGCGCACTCCATGTCAAATGATGACGTCTGCAATACAAAGCGCGCCATTCCCCCCGTCAGACACTGCGACACTTTGGCCGCAGCTCATTTCAACGGATTTTAATTTAATTCAATACCCGTTGGTTTTCGTCTATAAGAATTTTTGTTTATCCCCAAAAAGCTACCCCCAGGGAAGGAATGAGATCGAAATAATACTTCCGGGATGAAATGGCAGTAGTTGTTTTTACACGATCGAGCCTGTAAACTTTTTTCGGAATCGTGAAGGGGAAAAATTGATATGGGAAATCAGAAAAACATTCCAGGCTATTACCGGACAAGCGAAGTTATATTATTGTGGTTTCTTAATGGATATCGCGCGTGCAATTGCTAGCGATAGACGTTTTGCCCTTGAATTTGTTTGTCATTCCTAAAAGTTTGCGGCGTGACCAAGGGATTAAATGCAAAAGAAAAGAAATTTGTATGTTTATACATCAAGCAGTCGTCAAACATTTCCAAACAAACATGTTTATTTCCTGATTGATTCTTTGGCTTGTGTGAAACATTCCATTTACATTCAGGAAAGATTCAGGCGTATTCCTGGAAATTTCTTCAAGTCCGGATTTGTCGCCTGAGGTTTTAGCCTCAATCGAAAAAAAATATTTTTTTAAACCTGCATGCAGAGAGCAAGTGCTTAATCGACTGTAACACTTTAAATTTGTTTTACCCATGCTTTTGAGCATATTTCATTTTTGTATACAAACGAATTTTTAATTTGTATATTTTATTTCAACAATAACAAATAAATAAAAATTCTTTTGTGGACATTTCAACCTTCGGAATATGTTTTTAGCTGGGTCTGCGTTTGCAAAAGATTGCCTAATTAATGTTTGGCCGTTAAAAACTTATTCGAAATAAACTTCAAAAAGGCGAGTAACTTTTTTATGGCTATATAATAATAGCAACTTAAAAACAACTTTTATTTTTTCGGGGTGAAACTCAACGGATACCACATGCATAACCTTTTTTACACGGAAAAACAAAAACGAGTTTAATGACATTTTTCCCGACCTCTTGTCAGTGATATTTTCTCCCAGATTCTGTTCTCCGTCAAATTATTACCCGCGGCAAACCAATAAGCTGGAGAGGCAGGTACAATTGTACAATCGAACCACTGATGGCCAAGAAGAAGAGAAGAAAAAGAAGAAGTTGAAGAACATGATGAAGAAGATGAACAAGAAGCACCAAGCCTTCACCAGGGAGCTGGACTTCATCACCGTCAGGTCAATTGGGGCATTTTCACCCGGGGATCTGGAGAAAGAGAGAGAGAGAGCGATGCAGTGAGAGGCCAGGGTTTAATAATTCTCGTTAGTTATGGCAGAGTTAATTGGAATTTCTTTAGATTTTTGGCGAGATTCTGCCCACGGGCTGAAGGGAGGGGAGCCAGCTCATTAGCTCCTGGGAGAGCGGGGAAGAAGGCCTTAGCGCTCGCATAAACGAAGCCATTTTGTTTCTTTTCCTTGGTACTGATACGATCTCATCATACCAGCGTGGCTGTATTTGGTTGTCGGAGCTAGGGCTGATGTGAGTTTGGTGTACCTGGATAGAGCCTTAGCACTGCGTGGGTTGCAGAGATTCTGTGTTAATGGGTAGGTAAAACGAGGGGGTCTTTGCTTGCAAACTGACAGGTTGGTTCGTGATTTTAACTGATCTTGGAGAATAGACAAGTGGTTGGACCATAGACCATGGACGCATAATAGCTGGACTCACACGTTCTCTTTGACGAACCAGACCGACGATCGGGGTATTGGCCTAACCTGTGATAACATTGAGTCACGATAAGGCCCACTGCCACATTACTCCACGAATTGAGCGTAATCAGACCCAGCTAATTGCATCAATTGGCGTGATTTGCCAGAAATCACCCCGATGAATTTCCAGTGCGACTGGCGACCCCCCGCGAACGGTCAACCACGGCTTCTTTTTCTGGTGGTTCATCGACCGAGAGTCTACCACGTAAGGCGCGTCGCGTCGCAAGGACTCGTACCACATCAGGAGAGAAAAAAATCGACTGAATGTATGCGGACTGATTTTTTTATCGGGGCGCAATCCAATTAGTTTCCGTCATGGTGTGCCTCTGGGGGCCTAGCCAAACCAATCATGGCTTCCTGTTGACCAGAGTTGAATCTGCTGTGCTTCTTTTTGTACGTTGTAATGAAAACGTGGAATCAATGATGAAATAAGAGGGAACCATAATTATCAATACCAGTTGAAGTTTGGAGAGTTCTTCAGCGAGTCTTATTGAGAGTGGTCAAATCAATGTTTCTAGCAGTTTACAGCGACCGCGTTATCGTCAATTTTTTTCTGGTGGACGTTCAGCTATGCCCACAACGTGCACAGAGGGACGGCACGAGCAATTCGAGCAAGAGTTATTTACAAGCAATTCCCAAAATTATCTAAAATAATCACAAGTCTGTGAAGTGTTCAAGACACGCATCAAATTAAAGCTTTTTTCATCATGTTTTATTTTTGGTTCAATTTTTGGGGGTTAACCGATGCCTTTGGGGAGACCATTCCTTCCAAAGATGATCACCCCTAAAAGCAGTCCTGCTTTTTGAAAATGGACGCCTACGCTGCAAAATAGTGTCATTTTAGGGTCTAATTTCATCCAACTTCAGAGAACGAGCTCGCAGTCTTCGGCACGGTTTCCAACCTTCTTTTTCTTTTTTTTACAAATCATCAATTTATCAAGGCCTTCAAAATGCTCTAATACCGGATAACTTGAGGTCCTGCAAATCGTGATTTGGCCGGCGTTCGTAGGCAATTTCGGACCGATTTATTGGCCTGCACCCTTAAAGTCCGATAACATCCAAAACGATCACACAAAACGAAAGTATTTTAGCCGTTTGTACCATGTGTTACAATGGGAATTTGCGATGGGAATTTGACCACGCGTCGCATTAATAGAGCAGGTTCAAATGTTTTTATCATCTCGATAATGATACATTATCCGATTCGTTTTCTGAGTTAAACCCTGGATTAGTTTATGAAACTTTTGACGACTGAGGCACACCAGCCCTGCTCGTATAATATCATCATCTTGCCCTGGAAACGATCACAGAGGGCGGACCGTTATAGCGCGATCGCTATCGCTTGCACATCCCGGCGCCTACTCACGACCCTCGGGCCTCAAATCGGGTCATTCGTTCCTTCACTTAATGAAGCTCAGGGAACTCCAATATATTGATTCGGGCTAATTCCTGACTTTAATCGGACATTGGCATATCACGACTCTACGATGCGTGTAAACACGGGCAGGCTCGTTAATCCAAACCGGACCTGTGCTAATTGAATTATGAGAGCTTATGATTAATACCTGTTTGAACTTAGCACTCCATGACACGACCTTTATCGTGGCGGTAGTTAATTTCCCCCAAATCGGTTGTCATAAATCTCTTGTGTTGATGTGGGAATTTCCAGATACATTCCCCACTAAGTCCGTACGTCAAACAGAGAAATATTCTACGGAATCAGGAGCTCCTTATCTTTGGAAGCTTGAAGTGATCGTCCATGCTTTTGCCTTTCAATAAATCGAATATGTCCTAATTATCTGCAATCACACTCATCCAAGATCTGATAAACAGGGTACCGAAACGCCGGTAGACATTTCGGATGATCTCAGACAGACATCTAATTTTTCTGTTATTAAACTGCATATCTATCTAGAGAATGCGGGAGCACGGACGGTCATTTAAGCTTCTTATCATCTTCTATTTGATAAGTAAAACACTGTGAGGAGGTTTCGATTTGAAGTCTCCAGGAGTGACAGGTATTCCCCAGTACCTGCCAAACAGGGTGACCAGTTTAATGACCGGGCAATGACCACGAAAGATGGCCCTTCGATGGTTCGGGTCAGCTCTGCCGTTATTTACCAAACTACTCGACGAACTCACTGAACTGGACTAAGTTATGTGCTGAAACGCACGAGCCGTTCCCTTTCTTTCATCGGGATGATTTCGCAAACGATATACCATGACGGGGGTCTAACGTTTTGAAATTCACGAGCCCATTCCTCCTTTCTTCGGGGTGATTTCGCAAACGTTTTGAAATATATCATAACGGGGATCTAAGGTTTCGATCCAGACGGGATCGTTCTCACTTAGCAAAACCTATAGTTCATCTCATTATATATTTTACCTATTATCAAATTATCCGTCGCAGTAAAATGTGGCGTGGTCCAGTCGTGGGACGTCAGGAAATACTTTACCTGTTTAAAACATATTGCAGCTGAGCTCCCGATTATGTATAAATCAGCTACTGAAATGTCATGAGCCATGTGTCAAACTGCACCTCAATGTCTGCATTCCATATCATCGATTTGAAAGCAAATTACTTTAAAAGTCTCTTTGATTGAGGTTATTAGATTCACCCTCTCCCTCTCTTCCACTCAAGTTACATTTGCGATCGAATCCACGAACTAGAAGCCAAGATAACCATAAGTGTAATTGTATACATGTACATCATGTCTGAGCTAAAATGCCTTTTCAGATTTGAATACGCGTCAGTTAGCCGCATAAAAACCTCTCACGTCCAAACATATCTTACTCGACAAAAGTCAAAGTAAATACGAGGAAAAAAACAATAAAAGGTGAAACACCTGTATTAAATTACCAACCTCGACGGGGGAAAAAAGTATAAACCGGGGAAAATATTGCCCATTCTTATTAGTTGTAACGTATGCCCGAGGTACGCAGCGCGATCACAATCAGACTCGGGCCGAGAATCCTCCGTAATACCCGGCGGCTCTATTGGCCCTTTACCCGCTGCTGAGTCATTTTTCACGGAAGAATGTTTAAGAATGTGTGATAGCATGGATGTCGCTCCTTGGATGACCCTCGCCTATCCATATCGCTTTCAAATAAAATCTTGCTAGGGTTAGTAAAGTGAGAATATTTGTCAGGTGTTCAATCCTTTGATGCTTTGTCATTTACAAAATATTTTTTACCATGATGGTTTATTAGCCTTTTCTGCAGGATTTGAATCGTGTGAATAAATAATGCCAGGAGATACTGCAAAAGGATGTTTACGGATAGAAAGACTGGTTTTGTGTTTTTCCTTTTTTGGGGTATCAGTTTTAGATGTTTGCACGATTGAATACCGAAAGACATAAGAAAGACATCAGTTGTATCATACTTGTTGCCAACTGGTACCCGGTGCTGTTTCGTATGAGAAATGCACTCTGGTACCAGTCATGGCGCATGAAGGAACCAATGCTTCAACAACGCATGGAGGTTTTAAGTACATACCTTTGTGAGGAAAGTACATACCTTTGTGAGGATCGTGTTAAAGCTCAAGCTTCACACTGCCAATCTAATATCCGATGCAAGAAGAGCAGCTTAAAACTGGAGACTATGCAGACACGTAGTGACGTAGACTTGTTTTCAATCATTATCAAGCCATGAACCTATTAGTTAATGAGACGAAGCTCGGGACGAGATTGCTTCTTCCCAGAGGCCTTTGGCATCTTGGCTTATCAATTAACACAATTAGTTGTCTGTATTCACGGTAATGATATTTTGGAATTTTAGTTAAAAGCCCGTGGAGAAAGGTATTTTCACACTTTGAAGAGTATTTCAACAGACGCGATGAATCTGCAGTTCTCATTTTCGCTGTAGGCAACAATCTTGTATTGTTTGATGTGGTATTTTTGATATGGCTGAACGGGGAAAACACCAGCCGTCTTGGTCAGCACGTTGAAATTTAAAAGAAACAGACAGTCGTACATCTTTGCTTTGGTGAAAAGAAATGGAGTGCGTTCACAAGCAAGAGAGACGAACGATCAACGGCAATGGCGGCTACAAATGGACTGCCGTGTTGACACTCTTAAAAGCCCCCGACACGTACACTCGTGCCATGCTCGCTAGGTATACCAAAATCAATCGCCACAAAACAGAGACGAATTACGCTGATGGACTATGTTCAAACACAGACCCACGCGTACGACCAAAATTGATCGCCGTTTTGGTCGGGGCGAGTTGTACTTTATACAAACATTCCGACATTTATTTAAAAAGAACGCCAAAAGCAAGCCTTGTTATCCATCAGTGTCTTGTACGTAAACTCATGTAC